>WUAW01000739.1:310-11572 GCA_017165845.1 Thaumetopoea pityocampa | reverse complement strand
TGCTCTCTTGTGCCTTTTCCTTTGACAAATCCAGCTTGTTCTTGAGGAATTTGCCAATCCAGGAAGTGTCGTTAACATGTCATGTCAGGAATATTATAATAATCTATACTATTATAAAATTGTTAAATGTCAAATTTTCAAAAATCAAAGTTATTTAAAAAATCCACTCGGATCGTCTAATTAAGGGCTTCTGTAACCAAATCCGTCGATGTTTGTTTGTTTCTTCGTCAAAATCGGTCCCGTAGAATTGAAGATGTAGCTTGATACCTGATTTAGTAGCCGCCGTTAAGATACGAGGGCTCAAGTAAAAGTGGTTCTAAGGCTTTTTATAGAAAATCTATGATTGTTTCGGGATTTCTCATGTAGCGGAAAACGACATTCATGCAGGCGGAGCTGCAGGTAAAAGCTAGTATATAATATAACCATAAACTAGATCAATTTTCTTTAAAATATATATTTTAGTGTTATAATTACTATTGTATTTATTGCCAGTTTTTAATACTTGGAAAAGGCACGGTAATTAAATAAGGTCAGTTATATAAAAATCACGAAAGGACTTATTAATTATAAGTCCTTTCGTGATGAATAATACACGCCAAGCCTTCATTAGGTATGACCCCGACCAAATTAGGTGCGGCCTATCCCCAACTTGTGGGTAAATATTGTTTGCCAACGTATTTGTAATTCAGGCGCTCTTACGCAAAGCCTTCGCCATAAGTATGAAAGGAACCCGCCGCGCGGTTTTCATGATAAAACCAGAAACATGGTCGAGGCGCGAGCTTGTCTCCGCGTTTCAGTGATTATTTTGTGTTTCCATATTGCCGCTGGAAAGGTTGGTGCTTAAAATCAATTTTCTTACTCGTTGCTTTTTGATAAAATATAATTAAATAATATAAGTTATTTTGATATATAAGCTGTTAAATAGGTGCTTAAAAATGGTTAAAAAATAATATTTGTGAGCCATTTTTGTTTTTATTGAATAGCCAAATTTTATTGTGACTACACAAATAAATGAAATTGATGTATCTGTCTATGGTTTCGAAACAAAGGATTTTTTAAGCTTATATGACTATTTGCACGCAACCGGAAACCAAAAAGGCGTTTTATAATTATTGCCTGTCTATGTGTTCGCATAGAATATTATAGGTTGCGTTTTATCTCGGAAATGTTTAAGGTCCTTGAATAAAAATTAAAAAAAAGAACTGTAGAAGTTAGGAGCAAAATTTAAATCATAAACTAGTTAACTGAATGATATTTTTTTAAACTGTGCAAACTGTGCAGATATTGATTTCGTTTCTATAAAAGTATAGCATTATGTATACTGCAGGATCCTATTCCTCAGCCCTGATACTACAATGGTACTGGTTACCTAAGCCGAGAGGTCTGTGGCTCTGCCCTTTTTAAATTATTATTGTGGGTTCTAAGTAAAGAAATTGGCATTAAATTTTGAATTCCAACTCATCATAGGGGCACTACCAACACAAGTCAAGAGGACTTAAAATTACCCAATTTTTAATAGTTATTGTGAGCAGCAAATATATATTGGGTTTTACCTAATTACAGCAAATACGCTTTCTTCCATTAATGTTCGCCTACGAGTGATGGCATAAACGTCGTTGTACTAATAAATAAACGTTCACTCTCATCTTTCACAAACAAGTAATAAAGAAAATATTTACATTTCTTACAAACATAATCTATTTTTAAATTGGATCATAGGAAAGCACGTTAAAAATCTCATTTTATGTACTAATCTGTTCAGAGTGTTCGTAATGAATGTTCTGTCGGTAAACCCACGCGGGTGAAGCTGCTGGCAAAAGCTTATTATAAATACTAAAGTGCGTTTTTTATTTTATTATTATCTTTTGCTACTCTTAAACTTGATTCGTGCATTCATACATCATCGACATTATTTTTTTTGTTTATAAGCTGCAGAGTAACATAAAAATGTAAAGTTCCTATGGAATAGAAATTATTCTTCACGCTAAAAAGGAACCGGTCAAAGGTACGGGTGAAAGCTAGTGTATAAATTGTCAATATTCTACACGCCATTCTTTTTATCTTTACATCCTGATTAGATAGAAGAGTCATGGTGCTTCAGTAGATATAACCTCGCTTTCGGAACCAAAATTCTAGGGTTCAAATCCAGCCGAGAATGTTATTGAGGATAGTGATGACTATAATAATAACGCTGATTAAAGAATAATATTGTAGACACTTCTATTTCATACACTTTAATCTAGCACCTAAAAATCCTATTTTTTATGTCTTTGGTACTGGACAGCGATATGATCTTTTATATAGATAAATGCTAATATAGTACTACCACAAAAAAAAACTTAGGTCAGCATTGTTGCGCTAAATGTAATGACAGATTGACTTGTGTTATCTCGCTCATAACATTTGCATACTGGTGGTTGCCACACTGGCCAATTCACGTTCGACCAATGGCCGACGAGGATGTTACCCGCGTAAACGCACTGACTTATTATTGAAAATTTTTTTTTTGCGCCCTTCAAAAAAATGCTGGTTGTAACTTATATTTATGGTACTACTGTACATATATAGATAAATATCCACCTACAAACTGTCGAGCTCATCACACAAATTTTGTCCCAATCAGTCGTCATATAAATATCACTAATGATAAAATCTCTTCCAGCCCATATTTTATTTTCTATGCGACTTTTTATGCGACGATGATGATTTCACCTCGACAACGAGCAACTCGGATTACGATTGGTGTGATGATGGTTGCCCCAGACAGAGAAGAACTACTGCACCTCCTAGCATCAGCCAACAGGGGCCACTCAATCTTATGATACGTAAGTTTTAAAATTAAATTCAGTTACTCGTCACATATCTCTAAAACACGATGTATATGCACTATGTTTGCTGTTAGCGGTGTAAAAGAAAACAGATATAGGGCATAGCCACTTCCCCTGAAAAAAAAATAGACCCTAACGTAATATTTGGGATAATGTCAGGTCAATAGTTGAAAGCCTTAAATAATTTCATGATAAGTAAATTAAATGTTGATTTATATTATTAATAAATTTGAAATATAGATATATCAATAACTGCACATTATTATCACCATCATCATATCAGCCCACAGATGTCCACTACTAGACATAGATCGGCCTCCTATATTAAACGCCACACGGAGCGGCTCTGAGCCGCCTGCATGCAATTATAGCCTTCGACCTTCATCAAGTCATCGGTCCGCCTAGTCAGAGGTCGACCCGCACTACGCTTTCCGATTCGATGTACTTCACAGTTCGATGTTCGCAGCACGCACATGAATATATTATAAAAAGCGTGTAGCATTAACAAGAAGGTGCACATTACGCGGTCTTGTTGCAAATTGCGATCTCTTCCAGGCAACGTATGTATGGATTCTACGATAGCATACATTGGAAGTCAGTGGTCTGTAGTGAATATTTTTTGTTAAAGTAATAATCTTATCTGTGAGAGTCATGGTGGTCTAGGGATGTACGGTCTGAGATTCGGTCTCCATCCTAGCACAATAAGATTTCCATGGCTCCGAGTGGTTTTGAAATTACGTTACATTGTGTCCTGGCTGATGTCACCGGTCGTAGGAAAGTTGCAGAAGGTTACGGGAATGACGGCAGATGAAAGCAGATCATCTCAATTAATCATAGCCACATTTCCTACAATAACAACAGACCCTGACTTACGACTTTAAAATAGAGTCATCCATCCCCAGTACATATTCATCTCCACTACAGGGGCACGGACCTCCCCTGATCAGGAGGGGGATTAGGCTGTAACCAACCACACTGGCCTCATGCGGATTGGTAGACTTCACGCACCCATGTGAATATGGAGGTTTCCTCACGAAGTTTTCCTTCTCCGTTGAGTATATTGGTGTCTACAATATAGATTTTACATGAGTTAGAAATAATTCAGTAGTGATACGGGACCGGGATCGAACCCGCGACCTTTCAATCTTAAGTCGTGTCTAATACCACTACACTACCAATGTACTTCAAATGTACTTAAAATAGAGTACCTACTCTTTGTTGCACCCAGTATAAAAATACATAGTTTTTGTATTTTATATATAATGTACATACATACATACATAGTTTTTGTATTTGTATGTATTATATATACAAATGTTGTATTTTTTATAATGTATCAATTTATAAATATGCACATTACAATGGCATCACCATTTCTTGCTATAAATTCAATCCGATCAAAGATAGTCCAGAAAAGATCGCATATTGCAATAAAATTGGGCAATGTATACTTTCCATTTCTTGTTTAAATTTGCTATAGCATTTAATAATAATAGTATAAAGAGTACTCTATTCCACTCCAATTAGTAATCATAAAATGTGAATTGGGCAGTGTCATCGCAAACTGTGATCTCTAAAAGAAAACGATTGGAAGGACAGGATTCCACGAATCATTTAATGACGGCAGAAGTCAGAATTTAATATTATAATTTACACTTTATTATATTTAATATATTATATTTAATAAAACGCACAATAATATTGTCTGTTTACGTTTAATCGTCATGTTAACCTTTACATTTGACTGTGCTTGGTGTATCATGTTTATTTTTTATTACAGCGCCATCAAACGGTATGAATTTAAGTCTGAGTAACAGCAATGGCAGTTGGCTTGTGAACTTACAACCCTGGCTAGGTGCAGCTACTTCTCCAGGTGTTCCTGGTGCTCTGACACCTGCTCCCGGTGCTGCAACGACCGCGGCTGGGGCCACGACGGCCGCACCAGGAGCGACGACAGCAGCAGCAACCACTGCAGCAACCACAGCTGCTGCCGGAAAATAACATGTTGTTATATTGTTTATAGTTTATAAGAAATTAAAAATATTATTTAATATTTTTTTTTATAAGATTATTTATTTATTATAAGAAATTAAAAATCTGTTGCGTGGATGAAAACTTTTAACTTTATATTGCTATGGATGTCCGTAAATAAAATAGTAATAACGACTACAGCAACCACAGCTGCTATTGAAAAGCAGTATATTCTAAAATTGTCCACATCATTTAAGCAGTCAAAGATATTGTTATCATTTTTGTTGGGTGTACGAAAATTTTTATAATTTGCATTACTATGACTGCCTGCGATAAAAATAGTAACAAATATTACTAAAAGCCCAGCTGAAAAATAGCATTATCTAGTATTCTGCCGTCATAAAACAATAGCACATATCAGACAATTCTTGAAAGATAAATTCAAAAAAACATAGGCTGATACGCCTTTTGTACTGATTTTAAATATATATATAACTCATTTACTGAAAAAAATCTTTTTTCAGTATGAAGATATCTATTATATGATTTGTGTTGCCACAAGACAGATGAGCAATAGCACATTTTGTGTAAGAACTCAACAGTGTTTGATCAACAGCAGTTAAATTCAAGATAATATTTATTTATTTTGTTTTTCGTTGCGTCGTAGCGGACAAACTGCCATTTCTAAAAACGGAAAGGTATTAGATGAATATAATAATGATAGATGAATATTATTATCTCTTTAAATTAAGTAAAAGTACAGAATTTGAATGTAGAGAAAATGTCTTGTTTTATATTTTCGATTGATTTACTCTGGTGTATAAAAAAATTCTTTAATTCAGTAGTCTTCAGTGATATTTTAAACACATGGTAAAAAAAGAAACAAGTTTAGTGGACTTTCTAGAAGTTACTAAGCAACACGCAAGAATGCTATTTGTACTACTACAGGTTGATAGCAGTACTAGTCAAAGTATAATTATGAATTTTTAGAAATTATCATCGTTATATTATTATTCTTTTCAGATATATGTCGACCTAAGGTATTATATTCTAATAACTAAAATTTTAAAGGCCATATTAACATGATGTAAGCTGTTTTTGATATAATTTTGTGTTAGTTGATTAAGGAATTAAATATACTTTCAAGTAAAGATATTGTTTTATTAATAAACTAGCTTTTATATGGTAAATGATCAAAGATCCCGACACAATCATAGATTTATATAAAAAGCAGTCAATCACTTTTACTTGACCTCTCGTACCTTAACGGCGGCTACTAAAAGAGGGATCAAGCTGTATTTTCAATTCTACTGAACCTATTTTGAAGAAAAATGCCGCATTATTTAAGTCGGAAGAGTACCTTTAATATTGTAACATAACATTGGTTTTTGTGTGAAGCCTGAACAAAAAAACTATAGCGAGATGGTTAGTGACCCAATTATGACGTTGAAGATGACGTCACCAGTTATGGGTCGAAGTGTGGCAGGAGTGGTATTATCGGAAAAGGGAAGATCTTCCGACCAGACGGGTGTTATGTGTGGCGCGGCCTGCCACCGCCCCGACGGTTGATGTCGGGACATTGTATATACGCTATGTCGCTATTAAACTCTATGCGCGTGATTCAGACTTCCATATTATATCGTCACGTTTAGAACTGCGCCATCTGTTGAAGATGTCTGGTATGTAGTAGATCGCCACAAAACAAACGTCGACGGATTTGGTCTCAGAAGCCCGTAACTATTCAATCTGAGTAGTTTGTTTTTAAATATCGCTGAATTTTGAAAATTTGGCATTTAACAATTTTATAATAGTATACATTTAATAGGTTCTAATGTTGTATCTTGAGCTATTCCTCTTATTTGTCTTACTTCATAATCACTCTGAATTTTGAGATAAGTTGTCATTTATAGATTAAATTTTGTGTTATCACACAAAGATTAAATTGATTAATTAAATATTCATCAACTAGTTGCAACCTGTGGGTTGTTTTGCTTAATGGATGATTCTGTTTACTTCTAATGACGAGTAAACTGTTTACTCCTGCTTCTAATAATTTCTTTAAATATCCATTTTATAAGAAATTATCATCATCATTAGGCCCTTTGTAGATAACTGCAGGGCATGGATCTTTTCTGAGAAGAAGGAGAGGAGTTAACATATAATTTACCATACTGGCCAATATCGGGTTGGTAGATAGACGCCGACGTGAAAATTTCTCAAACATGTAGGTTTCCTCACGATATTTTTCTTCACCATTTAAAGTAAGTAATGAATTCTTAAATTTTTAATACGCACATGATTTAGAAAAAGTTGAAGGTGCGTTTGGATTTTAACTTAATATCTAAGACTTGAGATGCATGATCATAGCACTAAGTCTATTTAGTAGTAACGTATTCTTGCATTTACCAATTGGAATAAGGATATTATTTTTCTTCGATACATTGTAATATAACCAGTAAACCTGCGCAAGCAAATTCAAAGGTAAAATTTTTGTGTTTGAAAAACAAACATATTTTGTGAGTTCGCCACAAAACAAAATCTGTTCTGTTAAATTAAATTTGTGTTTTGGCAGGAAAGATTACAGAATGTATTTGTTTAATTCGTGCATAATTTTTGCATTCAAATGAATACGATGTACGATGACAATAAAATTATTGTCATCGTACGGAACTGAAGTCTACGAATTCATTAACGATTATTCATATAGTATTAGATGTTATGTGTGTGATGTAGCACAGATCGCCTTTATAGAACTCTTTTAAGACAGTTTGTATATTTTGCATCCGTCAATTGTTTTGAAGAAATAGAAAATGGAAGCTAATGTGTTTCTTACTGCTTTCTAGTGCTATTAACTTAAAACAGACCAGACTCACTGCCGAGAACTGTCTGATAATGCTGCTGTATATTTCTCTTACTCCTCTTATATTATTCCTTCAAATTTATTGAAGGATATAAGCCAAGTTTTACATATTTGGGACCTGTTCCGTGTCAATTGTTTTGGTATAGCGAATTCAATTTATGTACATAGAGAATAGGTTCATGAGCATGATTGATCGTATTGATCGACATATTAAAACAGGAAGTTACACAAAGGAGTATGCAATAGCGAGCCGATTGGTTAATAAGAGTACGGCTGTTTTGTAGTTTTTAAGCATTCCTTATGGTACTTATGCATTAAAACCTGTTTTATCGCGCAACGCTATGAATAAAAACTTGTTACACTAACGTAGTCACGGAATCATCGTTTAGTCTACAATTTTTAGTATCAGTCAATCTTTCAACTATACAAAGGTGACAGTTTTAACTTCACAAAACCAACAACTGAAATTGGTTTAATTACAAAATATGTGGACTTAGTTCTGAATGAATGCTCTACACAATCGAGTAATTTATTGCTATTTAAAGCTTAGAATATGCTAACATTACTGACTTTAATCTGAAAAGTTTATCTATAATACCACCGTTGGCTTCCAAGTTTAGAAATCACAGCTTGTAACCTTGACCCGTAAGAGTAATCAACTTTGTTCCAATTAATTTGGTAGACGATGATAATTTACGCGACTGACTCATGACATTTATGATTTCCAAATAAATATAGTTTGTCGTTGGAGACATATCTTAAAATAAATACAGATAAGATGAAAATTATGTCTAATGTTGTAATTATAGATATGCTCTTGTATATTTTATTTAAGAGCTCAGCTTCAAATAGTTATTCCACCTCGCCTTTTAAGAAAGAACAAGATAAGGCTCCAAGCCCTGAAATTCGTAGATACAATAACATTTAATAATATGTAGTATTGCTTATCCCAGCGTCGGTAACTTCTGCTTCTGAGAAGCTTCTGCCCCTCTACAGTGTCAGTGTTCAAGCCTTTGACTTCAAGAGAATTGGTATCATGCCACTTTGAGAACTGTGTCTTCTTATCCCTTTACTTTGTCAATAATATGACCACCTTTAGAAGTTCCGAAGTCTCGCCTCTTGCCGCAGGAATGGTTGAATGAACTCTGTCCTAGAACTCGTGTGTTATTTCAGTTGGGATACTGAGTTTCAGGTGCCCATCTTCAGTTACGTTCACTATTTGCTTAGGTCCATTCGACAATCACCACTTAATCCAGACTTGACATGTCTCAGCAATCTGTCTCTTGGGTATACTTACGAAATCCAGAACAATGAGATGATGTTGCGCTGTAAGACTCTCCTGGTATGACCTTGTAGATAATAATTAATATAGCACTACCTAAGTACATTTAACGTAAACTAACAAAAAAAAAGTCTCAATGTATAGGTGTACTGAGATAATTAAAAAGTACTCACGACGCGTGTCACGTACAACAAGTGCTGTATTAGGACATCCAACCAGATGGCATAGAAAATTTAAGTACGACCATTTGCTGACGGAATATAAATTGTATAATTTTAATTATAATTATGTAACAACTTGTTGTTTTTATAAAGCACATTTATGCACCATGTAATTCAATACCTGAGGATAAGCAACGCTAAATGGATAAATGCGTTGCGACTTGACTATACTGAAAACGAAAGTATATATCAATCGAAATCGGAAATTTCTCGAATCTCTTTAAATATCTATGGACTAGCGTAGCTCTTTACGTTACCTGGCTATACCTCTTACCTTTCGTTTCCCACACATTTAATATGGAAATTACCATAAAATATTTATGGTTTGAGCCCTGACTCACGTGTTTTTTTAATATCCGAAATGTTGTTTTTGCAGAACTAAGTTTTTGTTTTTTAAGTTAAAAATTTCAATACTCTTATGTAAGGTTCAATTTTCAATTTAACTAATAACAATAAAATCCTATTAGTGATCGTCAAGAAGATAATGTTTCCATATTTCATACTTAAGTAATATGAAAACACACACGCACGCACTCACGCACATACGCATGCATGCACGCACACACACATACACATGCATGCACGCACGCACAATAGATATACTCGTATATGACTTTTATGTAGGTACTATATTTTAAAACGGACTAAAACATATAAAATTATTTACATTCAAAACGAAAAACGCGGAGTTCTACTTTCTACATTCCCTACATATTTCGTTTTAAATCAAAATTATTTTGGTTGTTATTATATCCCAATTATCCTAATAGCTTCAATATATAAGGTATATTAAGAAATATCATTTTATTTCTTACTAACTTTTGCCCGCGACTCCGCCCGCGTGAATCTTAGTTTTCCGCATCATGGGAAATCCCGACACAATTATAGATTTATATAAAATCTATAAACCACTTTTATTTGACCTGTCGTACCTTAATGGAGGCTACTAAAACAGGGATCAAGCTGTATTTTCAGTTCAACAGGACAGATTTTGATGAAACATGCTGTATTATTTTAGTCGGAATAGACTAGAAAGACTATAGAAGTATAGTACTCTCGGAATAGACTTTACAGTCTTAAAGGTACTATTCCAACAGTTTAACCAAAATCTACCCGCTGGTTTTTGCGTGAAGCCCTAACAAACAAACAAATATGGACGAATTTGGTTTCAGAAGCCCTATCAGTTGATTTGAGTAGTTTGTTTTTAATTATCTTTGATTTTTGAAAATTTGACATTTAACAATTTTATAATAGTATATAGATTTATGTATATGCAATTATGCATTCACTAATTTCTGGGATCCATTAATATGACGACAGATAATTCAAACTTTTATGATTACGTATTTAGTTTGTTTGCCGGAATTTAATTATACAATTGCCAATGGCTCATCAATGCAAAGGAATTATGGTCCTAGTATAACTTAATATAAAAGTGTTGTATACTCGTTCCAATTGACTTCAAATACGCATAATGTTTACGTTCCAGTTAAGAATCATAATCTAACTAGTTATCTTTTGTGCATGTACTAACATACTTGACAAGTAATACTGGTGCCATAACTGGCTCACCTTCCAAGAGAGCATGACGTTTCTTGTTGCTCAAGTACAGTACTGCGATTGTTGTGAGTGTAAGAAACTTTTTACTAGTTGTTGAGTGGAGTGAACTACCTTAGTAGACAGTATCTCCCTTATCATCACCATTATTACCATCAGCCCATCTATTTTCCTGCTGCTGGGACAGAGTCTCTTCTCAAAATGAGAGAGGTTAGGTTACAGTCCACCATGCTGGCCTAAAGTGTGTTGCTATTTTCCCAAAATAGCAGTATTCTGCCGTGTTCCATAAGGTACATCCACGCAAGTGTTGGTGTTCGGAGTGGTACACCTTTTTCTAAACTACTTTTCCTGACTATGAGCAATGTGAGGAGGCACGGGGAAAACTCAATTAAAATCTNGCCGACCTATTTATTTTTCACTAAGCGCTACGTTATTACACAACGCGCGATACAATGTTTTCCTACGAATTATAATACGAGTTGACTGTGTGACGAATCGGCAGGGACTGACTGATCTCGAATCTCTAAACAGAGTTTTTTATGT
>WUAW01000736.1:0-14983 GCA_017165845.1 Thaumetopoea pityocampa | reverse complement strand
AATGTAGTTTTATATTAGATATTACAAAATTAGGGGGGTGGTCTATACTTTTGTCGCGGACTGTAAGTATTGTATTGTGTGTTCCACACCTGAGACTCATATTCTAACTTACAAAAGTACAATATAATAATTGTAGTTTGGAAATAGGACGATATTTATCTACCTCCATTTTAGAGTCTTATGTATGCGCTGTTATGTAGGCTGAATTCCAAATAGGTGGGAGTAAACATTCGGAAAGTGACATATTACCACGTTCATTTTAAGGCTTTCTAAAGGCCTAACGTGCGCTGTTGTTGTAAGGGACGTGGTTTCGAGGCTGGTTGCAGACAGCCGGTGTCGCTGGAACATCGGGACTCACTGTTTTATACATTTGAACTCATTTGAACTGAGTTGCACTGAATGTTCGTGAGAAACACAAAATTGGACATACGTCACTCTGTTGTTCTATGTTAGGTACATTAGCTTTGATGTTTGATAGTATTTCATGAGCCGGTCACAACCGAATTCGACATTCGAGCTGAACCTTGAGGTAACTCGTCGACAGTGTACCCCGTGGCGGTCACGGGCAGAGCGTTAAGTACCGTTAAAAAAAAACGTTATTTTTACATTTTTTTTTATTACATGCCGAAGTATTTCCGAACATGAAAAAACTAGACATTTTTGGACCAGAATTCGTAATTTTTACCACACTGTGAAGGCGTTAATCAACGCGTCCAAGTGTTAGATGGATCGAATCTGACATCTAGATTAAAACTGATCTGAACTGGTGTGTAAATGGTAGAAGTGGTAGGAGTGATTGTGGAGGTCATGGGGTGACTTAGACGGCACTTGGTCATGTTAGCAGCTATATATAGCCCTTGCAATAATAACGAACCTTGAGTTAAATTGCGATAGCGTTAAGGCCCTAATATTAACCCATGTTTCATTTGCAGACTTTGCGATGACGACGATCAGGTTGTGGAGATTGCGTTGTCGCTACTGGAGCCCGTGAAGGTTAGTTTGTCGATTTTTAACAGGCTGTGTGTGTGTGTGTGTGTGCGTGCGTGCGTGCGTCCGTGCGTGTGTTATTTCACACAAAGTGGAATTTTGAGTGATTTTTTTATACCTGATTTGTTTTGTTTTGAGAGAGTTTTTGATGTACTAAATCGTGTTAACTAATTGTATTTTGAATACTTTTCTTAATAATATTTTTTTTTATACCACGATAATAGAAAACAGACTTACGGCCCGCCTGAGGTTAAGCGGTTATCGCAGCCTTTGGACGCCATCAACATCAGGTGTATCACATGCGCGTTACTGACCCTTTAGAAATTTACTCACTCCCCTCTTGAACAACCCCATACTGTAGTCCTTCGGACAATCTCAGCGGAGAGCTCATAAGGAAACATGTATTTGTTTTGTCAAGTATAATAACGTAATCAGGCTTATGATATACTAGCTTTTGTCCGCGGCTCCGACCGCGTGAATGTTGGTTTTCCACTAAATGGGAAACGCCGAAACAATCGTAGATTTATGTAAAAAGATTGAGAACTTTTTTAGTTGAGCTCTCGTACCTTAACGGCGGTTACTATAACCAGGGATCAAGCAGTATCTTCAATTCTACTAGACCGATTTTGAGGAAACGTGCCGCAGTATTTAAGTCGGAATAGTACCTTTAAGACTGTAACACTTTGACTAAAATAAAAACTCGAATAAACAAACAAACAGCCACTGATTTAGTTTCAGAAGCCCTTAATTAGACGATCTGAGTAGTTGACTTTTTTTTAATATGCTTTACAAAATTTGACATTTAACAATTTTATAATAGATACATATATATATACTATATACAGTTGCACAACGCGCACAACCTCGCCTCGTGGTGCATGTGGCGCCTGTGCGGCGCGTACGACCGCGTGTGTCGCGCCAAGCACCTCAGCGCCGCCTCGCGGGAGTACCTCTCAGATAATCGCTGGCCACCAGTGTGGTGCGTATACAACATGCCGTCAACCTAAAGTCAGTCATTAACTCCTTGTTACGGAGGTAACAATGATGTATTGGATACTTATCCACTTGGCCTCGCTCGGAGTGACTGTCTAATTGCATACATTAGAGGAAGTCGTGGTGTAAGTAATTTCGAGAAAAAATCTTCGTTCTGCGCCGACTGAGATGTTAGAACAATTATTCATGCAATACAACCTCGTTACAGCCCTAAAACGTGTGTGATTGTCTTTAAAAATCGTATTAGTCACTACAGTCTTTGTTCTGATTGTATAAAAATGTGCGTGATTGTCATTAAGAATCGCATTAGTTACTACAGTTGTTATTCTACTTGTATAAAAACGTGTGTGATTGTCGTTAAGAATCCAATTAGTCACTACAGTCGCTGTTCTACATGCATAAAAACGTGCATGATCGCATTAGTCTCTACAATCGCTGTTTTGAAAGTATAAAAACGTGCGTGATTTTCATTAAGAATCGCATTAGTCACTACAGTCGCTGTTCTACATATATATATATATATATATATATATATATATAAACAGTGCATTGCAACAGGCCAATTTAAATTCCAATTATGATATAAAAACAATGAACTGTATATAAATAAGTCACTTTTCGCAATAAGCAAACGGATAATGTTGATTTCAGTTTATAAATTTGCAAAATGAATTTAGTGGCACAATTAATAAAACTTATTTTTTATCTACCACACAAACATGCGAATCCATAGTTACTATAATGGATTCCAAGATGATGTCATTGAAATTGTAACTTTCAAAAAATTATTTGTTCACACAACACACCATCCAGGTGTGTTTAATGTGTGTGTGTGTGTNTTTCATTAAGAATCGCATTAGTCACTACAGTCGCTGTTCTACATATATATATATATATATATATATATATAAACAGTGCATTGCAACAGGCCAATTTAAATTCCAATTATGATATAAAAACAATGAACTGTATATAAATAAGTCACTTTTCGCAATAAGCAAACGGATAATGTTGATTTCAGTTTATAAATTTGCAAAATGAATTTAGTGGCACAATTAATAAAACTTATTTTTTATCTACCACACAAACATGCGAATCCATAGTTACTATAATGGATTCCAAGATGATGTCATTGAAATTGTAATTTTCAAAAAATTATTTGTTCACACAACACACCATCCAGGTGTGTTTAATGTGTGTGTGTGTGCGCGCGCGCGCGCGCGCGCGCGCGTGTGTGTGTGTGTGTGTATGTGTTTGTGTGTTTGTGTGTGTGTGTGCGTACGTGCGTGCGTGCGTGCGAGCGTGCGTGAGTGCGTGCGTGCGTGCGTGTGTATGTGTGTAACGTTACTGTCTATAGAAGCGTGATGGCTAGCTTTTTTTCGAGTGTTCTTGGAAAGAAATAATATGCATTTCCATAGCCGTTATCGATTTAATACAATGGAAAAAATTACATTACTTTATTACAACCCAAAAATAATATATATTTATCTGAAATTGTGTAGGTTTTGGTGCCGATTCTGTAGTAACAGTACTTAAGCAAATTTACTCTATCCCTATCTTTGTCTAACGTCAAACGCCAAAACTAGATAGCTACAATTTTGGTGTTGCCAGTTTCGTTTATACACATCAAAATTAAAAAAAATAGACGCGATTTCGAAACACACGGACTAAAGATACGCAAAAACGCAACATTTTTTTGAAGCGGTACTCGTTATAAATATTTGCTATCTCGTTTTGGCGTTCGATGTTAGAAAAAGATAGGGATGTACTAAATTTGGTTAAGTTCTGTTATTACAAAATCGGCACCTTTATTCGTTTTAACAATGATTTCCATTGTGACATCTAATACGAACGGTAATGAATACTATGAAAAGCTACGGCTCGATGCTTCCTCAGGTACGTGAAGGAGTACGACTACTATCAGAAGTGTATCAATGAGCAGAGCAAGGAGCAGAAGGAGATGAGGCCCACCACGTCGCTGCAGGCCAACCAGCAGACCGGTTGTCTGTGTTTCACCAGTGAGTCTTACTAAGTCTTCTGACTTCATTTTCTATTATCATCTTCTGTACAGTTTTATAGAAAAGTGGGGATGTACGAAAGAAAAGGTTTATTTCATACAGCTAAAATAAAGATACAAAAGAGAAAAAAAAAACTATAGCTCAGCCTTATACCAGGCAGTATATTCGACGCTGGTATTCTGCCGAATCCTTGGTCGTGTCGCTCAGACATCGAGCATACCACGTATCCTTGTATTTAAACACTAGCTTTTGCCCGCGTGAATGTCGGTTTTCCGCTACATGGGAAATTCCAACACAATCATACATTTATATAAAAAGCCAAAGAACCACTTTTACTTGACCTCTCGTACCTTAATGGCGACTACTAAAACAGAGATCAAGCTGTATCTCCAATTCTACTGGACTGATTTTCATGAAACATGCCCTATTATTTAAATCGGAATAGTAGTGTCGGTGAATTGTGCATGAAACTGATTGATCTATTAACTTATTTATAGATACAGTATTTATAGATAAAGATACAGTTTCAAAATCACACTCGATAATTAAATCTGACTAAATATATATAAACACTATGAACAAATAAATTGCAATTAAATCGAACATCTCCGTTCCATTGAATTTAAAAAAAAAAACAATAGATAACAAAGGTGCACTGTCATAGTGCTAATCGAACGTGACATAGAGAATGATCTACATTTTTTAAGATTTGCATACAAGTGATTTTGCCAACATGTTAATTGCACTAACACAATTATTGAATCGATTTTATGAAAAGTAAAATACCCTTTCAGTATTATTTCAATATAAAGATGGTTTGTGTATTATTAGATTACATGAAACAATGTTAGCATACTGTACACTAGTTTAATTATACGCAGCGCTGAGTAAAGTGTTTAGTGCCGTTCTGTACGTACGGTGTGGTCGGTTCAGGTAAAAACCGTCGCGACAGCGAGTCGGGGCCGGGCGGGCGGACGCCGCTGTGCCGCAGCGAGCCGCACCCGCCCGCGCTGCCGTCGCCGCTCTGACACCAGTCCCGAATGTGGTACGCGTCAGCCGCTTAACAAAGAATCGCCAATCCGTTTTTAGCGTATCACCTACGACCTGCAGACCTTTAAAGCAGTGCCCGCATCTGTCAAATATGCAGTTAGTTGTCCATTGTGATAAAATGTCATTTTTACTCAACACTGACAGCCGCCACCTGTACAATTGCTTTATTTTACGTCATGAGTTTACATATTGACAATTATTTACGCCCATAGCTTGTTTCTGTGAGCACACAGTTTGCCTGAAATTGTGCTTAAAATATACGCTACGCGTTTTCATCTCAGTGGATAAATGCCGACCTGAATGTTGGCAGATATGTACGTTATATTTTTACAATTACTTACTGACAACTTTAACACGATTGAACCTTATAAAGTGGCGGTGTCGTGGTTCGCCACCCGACACGTCTTGTTGTCCGCGGGGGTGAAGTATGGACTGCGGTAAGCCACTGCAAAATTAAATGGCCGTAGCAGGTGGAAAAAAGTGGTCTCTGCCTACCCCAATGGGAAAGCGGCGTAACTGTATGTATGTATGTACTATGGTCTCTGCCTACCCTTATGGGATATACGGCATGAGTTTATGTATGTTTGTATGTACTTACTGTCAAACACATAATCGTTAGATATTACATTGATTTGGTCATTTAGAAAGGACGAGTGAGATGCATATGACGAAACAAATATACCGGGCAAATGTGAGTGGAAGTGTCGGAAGAGGGCGCCCAGGAAAAACTTACTTTAACCATATCAACAACTTGTTTCGAAAAGGTCAAGTTTACAGCACCCTTAATCGATGAAAGTGTATGAAAAGATGTATGGATATGGATGAGGGGAGAGAGGTGTGTCAAGATTGTAGTATGTGGCAAACTGTGGTCTCTACCTACCCTTATCGAATACCGGCGTGAGTGTATGTGTATGTATGTACATTACATTGTATTTATGTTATTTATTCACAAAAGACACAAAACAGAGAAAAGCCGTAAAAATCCAATACTTAAATATAAAATTCTAAAACTAGACTTGTTCCCCAAACTATGTGTCATTATAAAAATTATTTACAGCACAACATACAAATTAGATAATTATCATTTAGACAAAATTAAATATAAACTAAATATAAACGAGCTTTCTGATAGCGGATTTAAATGATTAAAAAAATAATGGTTTATATTCTACATCATCATCTTCATATCCGCCCACAGACGTCCACTGCTGGACATAGGCCTCCTCCAATGATCGCCACACTGAGCGGCTATGAACCGCCTGCATCCACCGGGTCATCGGTCCACCTAGTCGGGGGTCTACCTGCGTTACTCTTCCCGGTTCGGGGTCGTCACTCCAGCACTTTAAGACCCCAACGTCCATCGGTTCTGAGAGCTATGCGCCCCGTCCACTGCCACTTCAGTTTTCTAAACCATTGAGCTACGTCAGCGGTTCTAGTTCTCCTGCGGATTATCTCATTACGGATCCTGTCTCTCAGGGAACTTACAAGCATAGCTTTCTCCATTGCTCGCTGCGTGACCTTGAGCTTTCTTATGAGGCCCATAGTCAGTGGCCATGTTTCAGACCCATAGGTCATCGCTGGCAATACGCACTGATTGAATATCTTATACTCTGCACTTGTATCTAAATAGCTTATAAATTGTTACGTGCTATGACACAATATTATGTTAATCTGACACAACGAATCTTTATCGTTTATATTCGCATTCAATATATACTGACGTCGGTATCCGACTTGTCGCAGGGTATTCATATATGTTTCGCTCGTCACCTAATGCATCTGATTGTGTTCCAGGGAGCCCCGTGACTCGTGTCTCCTCCCGGTATGGATATGCATCATGATTATAATGATAATGTTCGTCATACTTCCGCACGTCTACCCGTAATCGCTGTTAGCGCAGTGACCGCACTCCCGGTACGTTACACTAGTGTTGCTAGAATCTGACGGCTGATATCAAACGGGAGAATGCCACCTGGTATTGTATGCGTGTTGAAATATATTCGCCGGCGTGTCGAGTTCCTTTCCATCAACCATGTTCGTAAGTGATATTTTTGACATACATAGACTCTAAAAACGTATTATTATCAGGTTTAAGAACAATTCGTAATCAAGTAGATTGATATTGTAATATGAACAAAAGTAAACGTCTCTGTTTATAAATTAATTGAAACGCAATATTGTGGGTAGTTGCAAATAATTGAAACGCATACTGTAATGTATGCAATATTGTGGGTAGTTGCAAATAATTGCAATAACGTAGATACGCATCTACCTTCGTCAGTCGGGACATATAAAGGCAATACGTGACTATCTGTTTCTTGTTGTAATCCTGAATTTTCCCAGCGAGTATCTAGAGCCCCGGACTTACTAAGTCTTCATTTTTCTCCTACGGTAATCCTACGGTATCCAGTATACGTCATTGCGGATCATATCTCGCAGGGAAATTCCGAGTATAGCTTTTCCCATTGCTCGCTGGACGAATTTAGGCTTTTTTATGAGGCCCGTATTGAGTCACCATATCTTAGAATATTGCCATATGCGCAGATTGAATGAATACCCTTAAAACATTGCGGTATTTTTAACGAGATGTCACCCAGTTTCTCGAACGCTGCCCAGCCGAGTTGGATTCGGTGACTGACCTCTTTCTCGAAGTTGGATTTATTTAGCTGATATTAAGTAACTGATAAATATTTACAAGCATGATGTTAAAATATATGCGATGTAGCTAGCTTGTTTTTTTTTTTATTAAAATTTCACCTAACGAAACATTTGATGTTCAAGAACTCGTCACTTGCAAAAAATGTTTAAATATTTTTTAATTATTATAATATTTACACTACTAGCACTTAGCGAAATACGTAGTTTTCATTATATTTGCCATTAATATGTATTGATTTAAAAAGAATGCATTGAGCTCAATCTCTTAGCACTAAGGTCTAATTTCATACGTCGCAAGACTAATTTAAATTTGATAAAAGGAATAGTTATTTAGAAGCTAATAAATAAGTGGTTGATGATAAATATGGGGATTGCTCAGGGTCCGATAACCTTCTATCGCTTCTTATAATCCCACGTATAATTACATTTATATAATTAATAATAAAAAATAATAATCGCCATATTTATGATCACCAATAGTTAGAGTAAGAAGGTAGCGGTTACGATTGTAAGACTGTCCCTATCATTTCTTAATTTTGTCGAACAACCTCGTGCGACGATGTGACATGCTGATTTTAGTTCTCCAGGTATACGCTCGGCGGTACAGGTTTTAACACAAATTTTACACGTCAACGCCGGCGTTTTTCGATAACAAAGTCGTGTCTACCCTAATATTATAATGAAGAATTATTTATATAAAGTTCCTTCAAAATTCTACTATGTGTTATATACAGTTACGTTTCGAATTTTATGTACTTATAACTAAAAATCATGCTTTTTTATCATCTTTTTTGTTCTACAGAAAATGAAATAAATTTATTCTCGGCTGCTTTTGTTGATCATTATGTGGGCCATTGATATTATAAATACTGTATTAATATTAGTATTTGTTAGTGTCTAATGTAGATCTGGCAACAAAAAGTCATTGAGAGTCTTATTTGTAGGTCCTGTACTCATCAACTGATATATTCTTAATGAAGTATAAGCCGATTTCGATTGCTAGTACATATAGGCAGGTACCTCGCTTAGCCCCTAGTGCCTTGTAAAGTATATCGTAGTATCGAACGTGGTTTTTTTTAAATAGATTAGAGGTCAACAGGTATACGACAAATCTGATAGTAAGCGATTACTGCCGCTCAAGGACCTCCGTAATACTAAAAGAGCGATTGATGCTTTATCAGGTTTTTAGAAAAAAAGGTCTTTTTGAAGCCTGCCATGCTATAAGGGTAGTTTCTCCCGATTTCGTAGGAGAAAACAAGTTTGGTGCTTTTTCTTTGGATGGTACAAATATATTTGAAATCAGGGTTGCCAGATTTACAATGACGATAGTTATATTACATTATTACAAACATTTTATTGGTTCAATTTATTTTATGAAATAATGTATTCAGTTATGTTGCAATTTTAAAAGTATTAATAATTATCTTACTTTTAGATTTTATATTTATTTTAATTGCAATACTTTTTAACTAGGCAGGAGGTTTACTATCCGAATCCTTATAGCTTAATATACATGACACTAAGCTACGAATTTCAGTTATATACCCTCAACTAAATTCGAATTGTCACATACATACACTAATACTGAAATAATGTACTGGATATTATGTCTTTCTAGAAATAATATAATTCTCTATATTTCTTAATATAGAGAATTATATTATTTCTAGAAAGACATAATATCCAGTACATTATTTCAGTATTAGTGTATGTATGTGACTTTCCTATATTCCTTATCCTATAGTCCTTTTCCCCACATTTCACATTCCTTATTCAAGACACGTTTCCTACCTCATCCTTTTTCCGTAGGAACGCAATGAGGGACTTAAATCACTTTTGAACCTCATAAAATGGCGACGTCGTGGTTCGCCACCCGACACATCTCGTTTTCCGCGGGTCGAAAAGTGGGCCACGGATAGTCAATTTGCTCGTAGCAAGTTGAATGAAGTGGTCTCTGCCTAACCGAATTCTTCGGTAGTATAGTGGTCAGTATCCCCGCTGGTCACGCGAGAGACCGGGGTTCGATTCCCCGCCGGAGGACCGGGGAAATAGATATGATTGTATGTATGTATGTGACTTTCTTTATTGTTTTATAACTTTTGAATATTCAAACATACTTGATGTGTATTCGTTAGAATCCTCATATTATCAGAGATGACAGGCCACGTAAAAATCTGAAAAAGTGTAGCTATGGACAAGTGGCAGTCGTATGTCTTATTGATTTTTGACTATCAAGTAGATCTGTCTAGTTTTAAGTAACTATAATATTTTATGAAAAAATGTGATCAGTTTTTAGTAATTTAACCACTTTTTAGTAATTACGTACTTTATATATAAATATAGTCAGATGTACTATATCAATCGGTTCTAGTAATTGTCGATCTAACACTGAGTCGTCAAACACATCGACGATGAAATATTGAATGAAAATTTTGGATATTTTTGGAAAATTGTACTAAGTATTTACTGGCAGCCATTATTCCATCTTAAGCCCAATGATCCATAATTCATCAACACTGAACTTTATGATCAATTACTAATTTTAAACTCACTCTCACGTAAGTACGAATATTTTTATACACCATTTTAATCACGACACTTTGAATCTCTCTGTAATAATGTAATGTAGTACTTTTAGAATGTAAGGCGCTGATTTTACTAGCTTAAAGATATTTTGTAAACAAGTCGCTAACGTAATAAGAATAAGTAATAAGTAACGTATCAAGACTTCAACTTTGTTTTTAACCTGTGAAAAACTTGTGGTGATTATTGTGACGAAAAGCCAAACCGGATGATTTGGCTTTTCGTCATAAAAGAAACAATTCCGTTTCTTCTTAGAAATAATCCGATTTATAATGTCATAGTCAGAAAGTCAATGTTAGCTTGAAAGCGCTCTTGCATAGCTGTGTAGTCTGTGATAGGTATTTAAGTCAGAATTTATGGTCTGTATAATTGAACCACACGTAACATGTAGCTCATCCAATAGAACAGTGTAGTGATCGGAAATATGTTGAAATTTTTAATTTTGTCTGAAAAAAAATAAGAAATTTAATCTCACCATTCATAAACAAAATGAAGTTATTTCTAATTCAGCAAAATTGTCTTAAAAATCCGTATTTATGGTTGAGCGATAGAAGGAGTAGTCTTTGTCCATTTCTGGCCCAAAAGGTTGAACATTCAAACGTGGTTGGTAGTTTTCCAACAATTAATCTCAATTGTTTATTATACAAACAAATTTAAAAAAGAAATGAATGGACTGAAATCACCGCATATTGCATTTAAATTTTAAGCCCATGACACCTAATTGAAATATTATTAAAATATAATTTACGTACAAATATTTAGTTTTGCTGTCTATACGATTAATAATTGAAACGATAAATAGTTGGTTCATGTGTTTGGGTATGTAATTTAATTATTATTCTACGTGTGAGTCAATTAAGACTCTGTTATAGAGGGATGGTTCTACTATTCTATGGAAAATATAGAAATTTCGAAAATCGTGTGTTCATTGTAGTTGAACTGAAGGTTATATAATCGTGTGTTCTTGAATTTTTGGTAAAAATCAAACCATACTATAACTGGTTTTGAAAAGGTTCCAGTTATGACATTGTAAATATTGCAACGTTAATTAATCGCTTAAACAATTCACTAAAGTGCATATTAAAAATATTTACAAGGCTTGCTGCTTTTTTTCTTCAAACGAATAATCAATTAACTTGAAAGGTTCTACTTTATAAGATGATGTTCTGCGATAATGTGAACTACGCATACCGTATCGGTTATCGGTTAGTGAACACCTCAACGCTATTGCCAGCAGACTCATTGATAATTAACCCTTTCGTTACGAGCGCCGTATTTAGCCGCGTCCATGCGATGCGCTGTGTGTACGAGCGTCATATTTAGCCGCGTCCACGCGATGCGCTGTGTGTACGAGCGCCGTATTTAGCCGCGTCCTCGCGATGCGCTGTGTGTACGATCGTCGTATTTAGCCGGCGTCCACGCGATCCGCTGTGTGTACGAGCGTCATATTTAGCCGCGTCCACGCGATGCTATGTGTGTACGAGCGCCATATTTAGTCGGCGTCCACACAATGCGCTGTGTGTACAAGTGCCGTATTTAGCCGGTGTCCACGCGATGCGCTGTGTGTACGAGTGCCGTATTTAGCCGGTGTCCACGCGATGCGCTGTGTGTACGAGTGCCGTATTTAGGCGGCGTCCACGCGATGCGCTGTGTGTATGAGCGCCGTATTTACCGGCGTCCACACGATCACGATGCGCTGTGTGTACGAGCGCCGTATTTAGATGTGCGTATGATTCATCAGCGGAGCAGAGTGCCGTAACGAAAGGGCTATATTTTATAATTTCCACTACCGTGAGTTGCCGAGTCGAAAACAACGGACATATTTGTTCAATGATTTTATAAAAAAAAAACATATCCGGATTCCATAAAAGATAACAACTTATTTTCTTTCGCGGATCCCGCAGTTAAGCCGGACGGAGTGGTCGTAGTGCCGGTGTATGTCTATCTCCGTCCCACGTACAGCTAGTTCTTGAAGTTTGTACGACTTTATATAGGCTCATCGTGTTGGTGATGTTTCACGTACTCCAGTTCCTTCTGTTTGGTTCTTCAAAACGAGATGCCCGATGGAATGCCATGTTCAATTCAGAGATGCCCAAAAGACAAGAACTATTGCTAATTAGATGCCGCTGAAGAGGCCCGCTGATAGTCTTGGATTTAGCTGAAAAAATAGCTGCGCAATAAGTGACAGCGACAGTTCACAAACTAGAACTGATGTAGTTGTAAGATTCTGGATCATGTTGTACTTGAGAATTATATTTGAATGCATGTTTTGATTCTAGAACTGCCTCGAACGTTTATATACGAATATAATAATATTTTGTAAACGCAACGTTTAAATCGTTTAATATTATTCTGTTAAGAATTCCAAGTACAAACGCACGATATAAATGACCATAGAGCCATTCCCAGTTTTAATCTTAACAAAATAAGAGAGAAAATTCTAGAAATAGTGATGTATGACTGTAAGACTTATGCAGAGTAAATTGGATAATCATTGAGTACACTTAATAATAGTAAACTTGGTTAAAAATTTATTTACATAATGTATATACATTTACTTTCCAGATATTTTTTTTTTAATTATTTTCAAGGATTAATTTAACAAACCTGTACTTGAATTCTTATAATTAAAATGTTAAAACTATATTAAAAAATAATTTTTTTAATCTTTCATGGGTGAACAATTGATATTATTGATAAAAGTGCACTCATTCAAAAAGCAGGGTTATTTAAAAAGAAAACACGAATGCTTCAATTATTAGTAATTATTTTGGAACAAATTTCAGTATAACGATAACACTTTATTATCTTCATTTTCATTCTGCAATTAGGTTATTTTAATTATTTATATAAAAAAGTAAATAATTAAATATGGCAATATTATTTTACAAATAGACATATAACTTTGTATGTATGTATGTTCATTGTATGTACTATGAGTTTTATTTAAATACGGCAATGATACGAACTCTCTTGTGAGTTCGTTTGAATATTGAGAATGTCTAGTAATCTGAATAATTGAATTAAAGCAAAGAACTGATTGCAGTTTTTGTTTTTTAATATATTTCAGATCGATTAATATCGATTGCAGTCAAAATGGTGGCAGAATCGCCACCATTAGTCGAAGGATATGCTGTCATTTTACCAGCCATCTTATAAATTTCACCGTTCACTCCAGTTTGTTTTGATAGTCGCCAAAACGGTTATTGGCAGAATTGTACCAAACCGGCACAGAAGCCATAAGAAGTGAACTGATTTCAATTGGTTAAAATTTTTTCAGATTAGCAGCCAAAGTGCGCTAAGGATGTTACTATAAATCGGAAATGATAAAAATAATTCTTCATATTTCTGTTATCAGAGTCCCATTTCATATTTTTTTTAATCCAGTGAATATACTGAAATTTGTTCCAAATAGCGAGTTTAGACTAATATAGAATTTCTAGTAATCATAGCAAATAATTTAAAGTAATTGTATTTTGCCAATCTTCACTGTCAATAAGTAATGACAATCTGCCATTTTTTACGTACCCATAGACTTAAATAAGTGTATTATACGTATGTGTAAAATTAGATGTGGTTTTATTTATGAAGTTGTGTTGTCAGTAAAACGTTTTGTAATAAACCAACCACACACGTGCAGATTAACAAGTTCACGTCGGCGCGTACCACCGGTGGTTCGCACCGGACTGTCATCGAGCGGCGCGTACCACCGGTGGTTCGCACCGGACTGTCATCGAGCGGCGCGTACCGCCGGTGAATAGAGTCCTTTTTTAATTCCATTATCAGCACAGGGTATTAGTTATTTTTCAAAATTTACATTAGTGTGACCTTTCTAAGGAATTTTTAAAAATAAACGCTATTCTTCTCCGACATAATTTCAAAGTTAAGATCTGCTATTATTTATTTACACTTCATACATTTTTATGTATACAGTCAGATTTAATGCTTAGGCATTTTCTACAGATCACTCCAAGTAATGCTGTGATAATATATTATTACTGACAGAGTCAACTACATTGTCCGTAAGGGGTGGGTAAATATGACTGCTGATGTATGATGTCATAAATGAAAATTATTGAAGGTGTGGAATTGGGATATATTACAGAAGGCATAGTTTGGTTACAAAAATATGTATACATAATTTCTTGTATTTAAAAAATCTAGTACACCATGATACTTAATCCTAAACTTAATGATAACGAACCATTATGCAACTGCATACTGTTATGTCTAAATCGGTTGGCTAAGGTACTTAATCTCACTTTTGATCTCATTGTACAGATCTTTATAATCTTCATGCTCTTTTATAAGGACCATAATGCAACCTCTCATGGTGCCCATAGCTGCTCCGATATCCTTACGGCTTGGTGTGTAGCAGTATGGTACATCTTTCTCTTCACAAACAGCAGGTAAGTGGCACATTATTTCTATGGGAGATATGTCACCCGCAAATACTACAATTCTGTGAAATAAAAATATTCATCAAAATTTTATTTAAATAATTGGTACCTAAAATATATATGCTAGGACATTACATAAATTAATGTGACCATTATTTTCAAATTTAATATTGATAACAGTCAATTTGGTATCACAAATTAAAATATGGGAAGGTTGTATGTAGGAGTCTGTCACCGGGAGTGTAAGCGATTAAACCGGGGGTGGATAATTTTTTATTTTTATCGTTTTAGACA
>WUAW01000734.1:63113-73274 GCA_017165845.1 Thaumetopoea pityocampa | reverse complement strand
CGCTGCTGTCCATTATGCTGGTACACCTCTTAACTGGTTCTCATAGCACCCATGAGAAGAGATGGAGTGACGATATTATTGATGATGATTGCAATGTTGATGATGAATAGCTTTATTGGTAGAGGAAAATAAAGTTGTGTAACATTACCGAGATAGTATTTACATTCTCCAGTTAGTTTACCCCACTAGACGTATATTACAGTTTTGTATACTTAGAGCAAACAATCTCGCAATGTAAACACAGCTCCAGGAATGCATTTTTATGTATGAAATCCCTATACGGTAGCCGGATGCAATTTGTGAGCAGAATAAGTGATAGTCTCAAGCTTCATTCCCAATAACACCACTAAATTATCTACCTAACTATTATAAAATCTATATTATTATAAAATTGTTAAATGTCAAATTTTCAAAAATCAAAGATATTTAAAAACAAACCACTCGGATCGACTAATTAAGGGCTTCTGAAACCAAATCTGTCGATATTTGTTTGTTCGTTTGTTTGTTTGTTCGGGCTTCACGCAAAAACCAGCGGGTAGATTTTGTTTAAACTATTACAGTTTTAAAGGTACTATTCCGACTTAAATACTGCGGTATGTTTCAGCAAAATCGGTTCAGTAGAATTGAAGATATAGCTTGATCTCTGTTTAGCAGCTGCCGTTAAGGTACGAGGGTCAAGTAAAAATGGTTCAAAGGTATTATGTCTGGATTTCTCATGTAGCGAAAACCGACCCTCACGCGGGCGGAGCCGCGAGCAAAAGCTAGTGATAATAATGATTGTTATAAATACTAGCTTTTGCCCGCGGCTCTGTCCGCGTGAATGTCGTTTTTCCACTATATGGGAAATCCAGACATAATCATAGATTTATATAAAAAATGATAACCACTTTAACTTGAGCTCTCGGCGTGTAAAGTCTGCCAACCCGCATTAGGCCACTGAGATGGAATTTTTTTTTTTCAAAATGAGGGATGCTGTTGGCCGCAGCGTTACCGGACAGAATGGTGAGTGCGGAGTGCACTCCAGCCTAGCCTTAACGGCTGCGAAGTGGGACAACTAGCAGGAGGGTACCTCCTCGAGTCTCAGCTTGGGCGGTCGCCGAAGATGGGTGTTTCGGAGTTGAGAGCCTCGGTGCACGAATGCACCTAGAATAGACAGAATGTGGGGTGGGACGGGAGTTTCTTCCGCCTCGCCGGCGGGATCGTGTCCTAGACCTCTGGGTCGTAGGGATTGGGCTCGTGCCGAGAAGCGCGAGGGCAATGAGGTCGTCGGAGTATAAGGTAACCCCCTCTAACCCCCTCTCATTCTGAGGAGAGACCCTTATGCCTTGCGGTGGAATAGTAGACAGATTGATGATGATGATGATTAGCCTTGTCTATTTACTGTCGACAGATATATGATTAAGTTATATACTGATGTAAATTACGCTGTAACAAAACACAACTAAATTTAGGCTCTCCCTATCTTTGTCTAATGCCAAATGCCAAAACGAGATAGAAGCAGTTTTGGCACTCTCAGTTTTGTTTAGACGCGTCAAAATTAAGTTCTACATACAAATTTAGACGTAACCTCGGAACATGCCGATTAACGCATTCACTGCCATGGAGGTAAGAACCTCCATGTCTACCGCTATCGTAAGAACGATAGCGGTATACAGAGCCAATTATCGATGTATTAGATGTTATGTATAGCCAATCGTGTTATTTATTAAAAAAATTAATAGTACATAATAAAAGTAATAGTTTCCTCGTAAATATAGCATATAAAAAATGGCAAGTAATGAAGAGATAACTCGTAGTCGGCGTCCTGAGCAAGTAAATATCATACGAGATATCTCGTAGTTGGCAGTCAATGTGTTAAAGATACGTAAAACGACAGAAATATAGGTAACGAGTACTGCGTTAAAAATTGTGCTATCTCGTTTTGGTGTTTGACATTAGAAAAAAGTTAGGGAAAGACTAAATTTAGTCTGTGTAACAGCACAATTGACACTACTATATACTTTTAAATTTCAATATCTTATTAAAGTCATCATCGGCAGGGAGTTCAACCTCACATATTAGTACTTCAATGGTCTCGTACAGTGTGGTTTCAGAGGGATTTCCTCCCACAAACCCTACGATTGTGGAATGAGCTTCACGCTGAGATTTTTCCGAAGGACTACTGCATGGAGTGCTTCAAGATGTTGAATATTCCTCATGTTGCAGTCCATATGCTGCGACAACGGCTTACTGCCTAGATCATAAGTCTCCTAACCTAATAGCCTAAGAAGTAAATGAATCAATAGTCTATTGTTTTTCAGCTTTTGTATAAGATCTTTGCCGATAACGTGCACAAAGGCTCGCTATCAAAGTTTGTGGAGAAACAAAAGCGGCACATTTGTAACAAAGCCTATGATTTATAGAGGTAAACTTGGGTGCGTAACTTTGCTGTGACATTTTATTAGAGTTTCACATAATATATTTATATTTTATTACGTCAGGGAGTAGTTAGTCTTTTAGCCTGTCCGGCAAATAGACTTAAGTACACAGGTAAGCGACCCCAGCCCTCCGAGCTACTACGGTCTCTTCTTACTCCTTTCGAGATAGTAGTATCCCATATCCTATAGTCCTATTCCTAAATTCTATATTCCTTGCTCAGTACACCTTTCCTACCACATCCTCTTTCCTTTCCTCTCCACTGAGCCGTGGGAACGCAATGAGGAACTTCAACACTTTTGAACTTTATAAAATGGCAGCGTCATTTTTCGCCACCCGACACGTCTTATTGACCGCAGGGGCGAAATGTGGACTTCGGATAGCCACTATGCTACAATGACGATCGTAGCAGGTGTAAAGAAGCAGTCTCTACCTACCCTTATGAGATATCGGCGTGAGTGTATGTATGTATGTATATTTATATGTGGAGACCGTTGAGATTTATTAATGAAGGTATTGTAACTGATATATGGAAAAACTTTTGGTCATGTTTAGTTTAGTTTTTGACAAGTAATTGGTCCAGTGGCGGTGACCCTGCTTTCTGTATCAACTGGTCTCGGATTTGAATCCTGGTAGGGACAAAGTTTGTGTGATGAGCACGAATATTTGTACGAATATTCAAGTCATAAACTAAGTAGTACATAAACCAAGTAATAAACTATGTTAAGTCATAAACTAACTAAATAAGTTAATGCTAAGCTGGAGTGCACTTCGTACTCGCCACCCTGTCCGGTCAAACTGTAACAATTTAATCAATTAAAAAAAAATCATGCAATCCAACAGCATACCTCATACCAATAAACATGCATAATTGAAATAAGACTGTATCAGTACATTTTGTAGCCGTAAACACTGGCCAATCGGACAAGCTCGTAAAACTCGACGGAGCGTGCCTGATCCTGACAAGGATTTACTGCGGTTACCCACCCGCGGTAATCGTAAATGGTTATTGCCCATATAAGCCGAGATGTGTGGTAAATTACTTAGGTGCTAGTAAATGCATAAACTTTTGATGTGATCTGTACGCCACTATAATGATAGCGTCACCTCAGCGCCACGGATTTACCAAGATAATAGGCCACAGAATACTCTTGTTTCCCATGTTTATTTTTTTTCATTATTTTATAAACTATAGCAAATATCATTGAAACCTTTCTAAGAAATCAGTATCGGAATCAATGGTAAAATGAGGTAATCTATACTATTATAAAATTGTTAAATGTCAAATTTTCAAAAATCAAAGATATTTAAAAACAAACTACTCAGATCGACTAATGAAGGGCTTCTGAAACAGAATCCGTCGATGTTTATTTATTTGTTTGGGCTTCACGTAAAAACAAGTGGTCAAATGCTTACAATCTTAGAGGTACTATTCTGACTTAAATAACGCGATATGTTTCATCAAAAACGGTCCAGTAAAATTGAAGATACAGCTTGATCCCTGTTTTAATAGCCGCTATCAAGGTACGAGAGCTCAAGTAAAACTGGTTATTAGATTTTTTATATAAATCTATGTTTGTTTCGGGATTTTTCATGTAAAAGAAAACTGAAATTCACGCGGGCGGAGCCGCGGGCGAAAGCTAGTAATTAATATTTTAAAAATTGGCATAAGGAGCCAGCGGGAGCGTAGTGAGAACATATCACTATCTCTCTCGCGCGCCCGCACTGTAATGGCGGTGACGTCATAAAATAGTATGTACATACTTTTCTTAAACTTGACGATTACCCCCACTACCAAATTTGAAACTTATTACTGAACTGATTAATAAAATTCTTTCTATTTTAGATTGTATATTCAATAAGTTGTTGATAAAAAAAATAAAAAAATTAATCAACTACCCTATTTATTACACATAGTAGCAGGTGAGGTACAAATAAACAAAATTGAAATATTTTTTTGAAAAAAGAAAAAGCCTTTATTTTGAAATCAAAAATAAAGGCTTTTTCTTGAGCTTATGTGGCTATTTGCACGTAACTAAAACCAAAACGGTCATTTTTAACTTTTTGTTTCGATTATTTTTGTGTCCAGGCTAATCTCCGAAACAGCTGAACCGAACTACATGTAGATAAAAAAATAACTTTTCACATAATATTAATTAAGCTACTAATCATTCTCGAAATGTTTAGGGGTCATTAGTAAAAATTAAAAATATTTAGAAATTTCTAAAGAATTGCGAACAAAATTTACATTAAAAAAACTAACAATTCGTAACTGACAAATGTTTAGATCAAGCCAGCAAATTTGCGAGTAATACTAATAAATACTATGAGATATTGAAAGCTTAGGATCTAATATTCTCTGCTTACAATAGAAATTGTCTATTCATCTATAGTAATATTATAAAGAGGTAAAATTTGTTTGCTTCTAAGTTTGTATGTAAAAGGTAATCTCCGGAACTAATGATCAAATTCAAACTTTTTTTTCGCTGGTAGAAAGCTACGTTATTCCCGAGCTATAAATGATTTGATTGACTCGTATATTATACATATCAGCCGACCCGACCTATGGTATGTGGTATGCAACAGTCATTTGCAACCATAAAAAAATCCCATACATGTAAGTTGCCTATATTTAGGTTCTAACTGCTGTATATGATCACCACTAATATTTTTACATTGTAGATACAAATGTACTCGAAGGGGAATGATAACTTCGTGAGGGAACATGCATACCTGCATGGATGTATGAAGTCTAACTACCCACACTAGGCCAGTGTCGTAGACTACGGCCTAGTTAGGGAAGGTTCGTATCCCTTTAGTGGGGATGAATATGGACTGTGGATGATGATATGTCACATTTTATTGTTTCTCGGAGGATTTGACGTCAATCCGAAGAAAACCACGTACACTAGGTTAACATTGAAAAAATACAGTAACTGTTCGTTGATAGTCACAGTTTTGTTCTAATGTTTGTTTCAATATTTTTTAATATTGTTGACCATTGACACAGAAAACAACACTACATTTACTAATATAAAATAATAAAATAAAATTTCAGTTGTTCAAGTTACCGCCAAAACTCCTTAACTACAAATAATGACATAACCAGTGTTGCCAGATCATATTTTAAATAATACTTGAACGCATAAACAATACGCGGTGATTTATTGAGGTGATTCTGCCATTTCACACTGAAGAAATTCACTAATTTTATTTTTAAATAAATAACTATATATATGATAAAAAAAAACAACAAATCAAAACCAACTTCAAAAAATCTACTCTAAAATGCACTAAAACGTAAAAAATAATTACATGACTTATTTACTTCAATTTACTTGAATATTTCAATCAAATTATTAGAACAACAATGTACAATTATTGTTATTTTTGGAGCTGGTGCCAACCTAAATAAGTTAAGACGATTCTAAGCAAAAAGAAATGACAATCGAATATGATTAGAAATGTACCATATACCTTATGCTATTTTGTTAACCGACTTCAAGAAAAGGAGGAGGTTCTCAGTTCCGTTGTTTTTTTTTCTATGTACGTTTGTTAATCTCACCTGGCATCGACTCAGAAAATAACAGTAATTATATATTATTGTCCTAATAAATTGATTGTGATATTCAAGTCAATTAAAGTAAATGAAAAATGTAAGTAACTTTACTTTTTAATGCATTTCTAGAGTGGATTTTTTTTTTTAAGTTGGTTTAGTTTTTTTTTTGTTATTTTTTTTATTTCTTGCTTTTCAGTGAATATTGCGTTCTGTATGTAATTTGATTATCATATACGAATATGGGTAGACCTACTGAGCGCGCTACCTATATGCGGTAGTGCCGTTTAAATAAGACGAGCAATAAAAGGGGAAACCGCCTATCTCAAACTAGGAAATCCATATCCACAACGACTGATTGGCACAGTAGGCCGTGACCCTGATTTCTGCGCCAATGAGCCCCGGGTTCGAATCCTGACAGGGACAAACTTTGTGTGGTGAGCACAAATGTTTGTATCCGAGTCATGGATGTATTTATCTATTTATGTATAGTATTTATCTATATAAATAAGTATGTATATCGTCGTCACATTAGTTCACATTAGTTTAATTACCAACACTTTTTTTTAAATTACACTATATTTGCGCTGGCAATATTTCTCATTTAGCGCGCTCCCGGCCCTACAGCCAGCTATTCAAAGCGATACAAAATCGTAGTGTTATAGACGGTAAAATGCTCTACTATAATTTTAAAATATTTTAATTTCTTTTTTTCATCCTAGTATTATTCTGAGATAAGAATTTCTTCATGGAAATTTATTGCGATAAGTCCCGCGAAATAATCTATAAATAAGAATTTAAACTGTGAAATATATAAATTAATTTAAAATTACTATGAAATGAATTAATTTGTTACAAAGAAACACGTAGAAAAGTACAGTTAATTATCATCATCATATCAGCCCACAGAGCTCCACTGCTGGACATAGGTCTCTTCTTATGGGCGCCATGTGTTATAATTATGTGGTAGCCACATAATTATAACATATCGATTACAATAGTTATTTATTTATATATTTAAATTTGTATATATGTATATACAAATTTAAATATATAAATAAATAACTATTGTAATTTTAACACACATTAATTCTACCAATGAGGTATGTCCCTCATTGGTAGAATTAATGTGTGTTAAAATTTCATCATCTGAAAATTACATTATTTGATAAATACAAATAAACTACTGGTATTAAAATAAAATATTGAAATGACATTATCAAACCACTTACTATCCCACAGAAAGGCATGGGTCTTCTCTAAGAATGAGAGGGGCTAGGCTTAAGTCCACCACATCGGCCTGTGTCAGACCTTTACTAAATTAAATTCTGTGATGAGCTCAATCCTCCTCAATTTGTTGATGACAACAAATTGAGGGGCTTTAAAATCCACTGTGGACAACTTTTTGATGCCCCTCAGTTCTTGGAGGAAATTTATGATCCTTTCAACCAGCACCTTAGCGTCATTTCCTGAGATCACTTTGGATGGATACTCAAGACACTTGTTTATTGTGTCCACAATCCCTGAGGTCAAGATGCTCTTATAGGAGGGACCCCCGTATAAATAGGTCATTTATTCTAACATCTAATTGAAACCCAGTTCTATTCTATATACATAAGACATATTACGTTACAAAACACCGAGAGACCAGACTCCCTTCGTATTTTTCAGGGATACAAACTGTCGATGTCGTCTGTTGTAATATAAACGTATGAATTTGTCGATTTTTAATGAGGCGTAAACCCATATCTCAATAAACCCCGCATCTGCAGAATCTTTTAAGATTTAACCTCTTGAACACCTTTTGGTGTTTGAATAATACTAGTCGTCTCAGCGATTATGGGAGGCTAAGAAGATGACGACATATAATAATAACGTTTATTTCTCACCACAACCAAAAAAGAATCATGTAACATTTCTAAATATGAACAGTAAAACAAAACAATGATTGTGGATCGCTGGTGGCCGAGGTAGGTAAGAAACCTGTAATACAGGTCACCAGGTCACCACCGCTCGATGCCAATCATCTGTGCTCCGCTCAGAACAGCAAGTGAAAAGTGTCTTAAGTAAATGAATCCTCAGTTCCAGAGAAATTAAAATAACCTCACTCACTAATTAGGCAAAAATAGAATTCATAATCAAATTAAAATTCAAAATTGTAGTAATAAAACTCTGGAAAGTGAGAGAAAATAATTCAACTCGATATACTAAACAGAGCACGATTTCATATTTACTGATGATCATTCAAATTATAATATTTCAAATTATAATATAAAATTTAGTCATCAGAACTTAACTATAGGTATAACTATAGGTATAAAAACGTATAGGTGAATCACTGCTATATGATCATTCTCAAATGTTACTCGATGGTAAAAGAAAGTTATATCCAATCGAATTTACAACTTAAAAGCGGGTTTCAGTTATACAACACAACCAACGCCATCTATTGGGTACAAATAAACTTAATAGTATGTACGTTTAAACACTAAGAGTAATGTAGAGCAATTTATCGAGCATTTTTTCCACTCGCCTACCTATCTTGACTTTAAATCCGGCGCGTTGAATATATTCAAGGAAAGCTCTACCCGTCTCGCCCGACTGTAGGTCAAAGACATGCACTATGCATACTGAATACGCTGAAGACTAGATATCACGTCAATGTAGTTGATGAAAACAGATGTGTAGCCCCCACACATTCAGTCTTAAAAATACTATTCCGCCTTAAATAGCGCGGCAGGCTTCATCGAAATCGGTCCAGTAGAATTGAATATAAAAGTTGATCCCTGTTTTAGTAGTCGCCGTTAAGGTACGAGAGATCAAGTAAAAATGGTTCTCAGGTTTTTTATATAAATCTGTGATTATGTCGGGATTTCTCGTGTAACGGAAAACCGACACTCACGTGAGCGGAGCCGCGGTCAAAAGCTAGTTTCTAAATAAAATCTAGCTGCAGTATTAATAACAATCGTGATTTGCCTTTAAGCCGTAATGAAGTTTAAAGATTACTCTTCACTAAAGCGTCATTACAATTACATCAACAATACACGAGTGTATATTTACTGTGTGGTGACAATTTAATAATAGCGTCACTGCATCTCTTCCCGTAGATAATGGTGCTGATTCTGTTGTAACAGAACTTAACTAAATTTTGTTCCTCCCTATCTTTTTTAATGTCAAACGCCCAAACGAGATAGCAAACATTTATAGCGAGTACCGACCTACGTTTCTATCAAACGGTTCAAACAAATGTTCCGTTTTTTCGTATATTTAGTCCGTATGTTTCGAGATCGCGTCTAAATCTTTTAATTTTGGCGTTTGTAAACGAAACCGACAGCACCAAAATTGTAACTATATCGTTTTGGCGTTTGACATTAGAAAAAGATAGGGATGCACAAAATTTGGTTAAGTTCTGTTACTACAGAATCGGTACCAATGTACGCAAAAACGCAACAGAAATGTAGGTTGGTACTCGCTAAAATTATTGCTATCTCATTTTGGCGTTTGGCATTAAATTTAGAGATTAAATTTAGTTAAGTTCTGTTACCACAGAATTACCACCACTAACTATGCTACACATAATCACGGCAGTATGGAGAACAGATGATACAACATGATAAATGTACACGTAGTATGAGACAGTGTAAATGTACACGTAGTATGACACAGTGTAAATGTACACGTAGTATGACACGGTGTAAATCCCAAACTACACGAGTGAATAATTACTTTGGAGGAAGGACATTTCAATATAGTCTTGCTGTTTTGTTTCATGAATTGTCGTACGGATTAAAACAAGAAAAGGATAAAAGGAAATTTCCTAGTGATTACAAAAAAAAATCTAAACGAAACTGACAGCACCAAAATTGTAGCTATCTCGTTTTGGCGTTTGACATTGGAAAGATATAGGAAGGAATTAAGTTTGGTTAAGTTTTGTTACAACAGAATCAGCACCACTGCGAGAAGTAGCTAAGGAATATACCAGGATAATGAGCAGCAACGTTATCCTGTTATACAATCAAAATCTACTGCGATCTCCAAGACGCCTGCCAAGCATGGAGGTTATGGCAAATTCCTTCTTTTTATGGAGGGGGGCCCTATACAGCAGTGAAATTCCACGGGTTCATAATCATCATCATCATTTCAGCCCGTAGCTGTCCACTGCTGAACATAGGCCTCTCCAATCGAATTCC
>WUAW01000733.1:38863-56934 GCA_017165845.1 Thaumetopoea pityocampa | reverse complement strand
GGGACCGGGATTCGAACCCACGACCCTTCGATCGTAAGCCGTGTCTAAAACCACTACACCTCCAATGCACAAATAAATACAACAATTATCTATATACATATATGCTATCCACAGAGAATAACATTGACGTCTGTCATGCTTTTTAAATTCTATGTACACATAATTTTACGATAAAGAAGTATAATTTCTAACGCACCTATGTACACGCAGTATTTCTTAAGTAATAATAATATTTTGGATATTTTCACATATTGATCTAGTCCCAAATTAGGATTTTCTGTATCTTGGGAACTAGACAACGATATACATACTTATATAGATGGATATTATAAATAAATAGATAAATACGTCCATGACTCGGATACATACATTTGTGCTCATCACACAAAGTTTGACCAGGATTCGAACCCGGGACTAATTGGCACCGAAAGCAGGGTTTCTGCCCACTGTACCAATCAGTCGTCAATATATATTTAAGTTGAATTACATTCATATTATATTGCATTTTATTTACTCAGGTCAATTTTTAGGATGGAGACATCCGGCGCATACGCAGGGTCTCGGCAGACCTTATGGACACATGCACGCGCAATCCCCACGGTTGGGCATAAAGTGCCAGAAACGGACGTCGAGTGGTTCCTAGTGGGAGCGAGCCCCAGGTAGCCGCTCTCTCATGTCCGCAGCACAGCAGTATGTCTTCAGGTATTTTTTACATCTAAAAAAACGGGTCTACGAGGACTTGTTCCTGTCTTATGAAGTAACTTGCGAGGGCACCGCGTTGCTCGAGCAAAAGCAAGCTCGCGGTGACGGCGCCCTGTGTCTGATGCTCTCTTAGAGAAGGAGTTAGGAAGCTAGACTCCTCACACAAGACGAGGCTGGTACGAATAGTCAAGCTTGTCCCCACCGCAGGTGTAGTTATACTAGCGTAACCCTGCGGTAGGGCACAGAGGTCTACAAGAACACCGCGCAGTTTAAATTGATGCAAACCTCATATAGTTGTGGCGATCTACTTCACTACATAGTACCACACACGCTTAATAGATGGCGCAGTTCTAAAGTGACGACAATAGAAGTCTGAATCACGCGCATGAAGTTTAATAGCGACTTAGCGTATATACAATGTCCCGACATCTACCGTCGGGGCAGTGACAGGCTCCGCCAGACATGACACCCGTCTGGTCCGAAGATCTTCCCTTTCCTGATACTGCCACTCCTGCCACACTTCGACCCTCTAGCTGGTGATATAATCATCAACGTCATCACGGGTCATCATCATTTGTGGCACTCCCTCGGCCATAATGTTATGCGTGATAGATTTTTGCGCGTATAAAATGGTTAATGTTTAGACGTTGTGTTTTGAATATAGGGTATATAAACCATTCGGGTGCGCCATTAAATCTGGCTACGAATGAAACGAGTCTGTTAATCTTCTTCTTCTTCTTGGCGTTATTAATCCCTGCTTCCATTGCCAGGGTCTGTTTTCCTACTAAACTTTCTCCACTTTGCGCGGTTTTTTTACATTCTCAATCGTAAGTCCATTGGCTTCGATGTCCTTAGTCACAATATCCAGCCAGCGCTTTTTAAGGTGGTCTCGAGATCGCGCTCCAAGGACAGCTATATCGAGGCATCTCCTACCGACGTAGTCTCTGGGCCGGCGCATTATGTGATCGAATCATCTCAGACGACTGTCCTGGAGTCTATCTGCCACGTCACGTACGTCGAAACTGCCTCGGACTTACGCACGCGGTCAGAACGTGTGACTCCACTCATCCACCATCATCAAAATGAGTAGGTTAATATTTATTATTAATTATCCCAATTTTATCTGTGCAGCAAATACGCCCGTCAAGGAAGCTGTTGGCGTAGTGCCTCGCCGGACGATACCGGATGTGCGAGCTAACATCCGTTTCCTGAAAATGGCGGACAGTGCAAACGGTTCGTTTTTATTGTTTTCGTCTTACAGCGAAAAAAGTCGAGTCCGGAGCGGTGATTAAGACAAACCTTTTATTCGTATTACGATCCTTTGTGTTGTAACGACGGGTTTTACAATTTAATAATAGGAAAATCTGAGCATGCATTGAACTTCAACATACATTCTTATCAATGTGTGTATAATTATATGGGATTATATGGAAAATCTTATTAATTTATAGGAAAAAAAATATTAATTTCATTACAATTGTCATCATAATTACCATCAGCCCGTGGTAGTCCACTGTTGGACATTGGACTACTGCTTAAAAAAGAGGGTCTTATCATAATATCAATGCTTGACAGGCATCTTGAAGTTCGCAGCAGATTTTGATTGAATAACAAGATAACACTGCTGTTCATTAACCTGGAAGCATATGAATATAGCTGTGTATCTAAAGGTACCTAAACTCTACGTGAGGAATTCAATCTATTCAATCAATTTCAAGCATTTACCAATCACTCCGTGTACGGAAACGATGCAATTTACACAGGCGATGTTTACTCACGCGCACTGTATACAATAAAGGATCTAATTCTGTTACATCTAAACTATTATAAAATCGTTAAATGTCAAATTTTTAAAAATACAATATATTTAAAAACGAACTACTCAGATCGACTAATTAAGGGCTTCTGAAACTAAATCTGTCGATGTTTATTTGTTTGTTCGGGCTTCACGTCAAAGCCCGCTGGTAGATTTTGGTTAAATTATTACAGTCTTAAAGGTACTATTCCGACTTAAATACTGCGGCACGTTTCATCAATATCGGTCTAGAAGAATTGAAGACACAGCTTGATTCCTGTTTTAGTAGCCGCCGATAAGGTACTAAAGGTCAAATAAAAGTAGTTCTAAGGCTAAGGCTTTTTATACAAATCTATCTATCTACTAAAATCTATGATTATGTCGGAATTTCCCATGTAGCGGAAAAACTGATATTCACACGGGCGGAGCCGCGGGCAAAAGCTGGTCTACAGTATGATATCAGAATAAATTCGTAATTATTTCTGTATCTATTGCGGCTTATTGGTTTATTTAAAATATGTGCCGACCTGTAAAACAAATTGTTGTACACATACCATACAGGGTGCGGCGCGGGAACTACCTTATAAAAAAAATATAAAGTAAATATAATTTTAATTTATTTTCACATAGACATATTTAGAGTTTTTAATGCGTTTTTCTTTGTTATGTGAGAATAAACAAGACATGCGATATTGAAGTGGCTCAAACCCCGTCAACTTCACGCAGAACGTTCGACTGTTTTGTGCGTTATCCAGAATCGGTATTATGGTTTTTTGAAGAATAAAATGGTTACAATCACTTCTGAGCACATTATTTCATGATGGTGAAAGATTTATTCTTCCTAAGTTCGGAGAAATGGATGTGAGGGATGTGTGGTTTCAAGAAGACAGCGCCACGGCTCACACCACACAATTTTCCATGTCTTGCGCGAACATGCCCCGAACGTCTTATCTCTTCACGGGGTGATTTGAAATGACTAACACACTTGCCTTGTTTAACATTCTATGTTTTTATGGGGATATCTCAAATCCTTGGTGTATACCAATCGTCCGGAAACCCTGAATGAGCGGAAGAACAATATTTGTGCTGTAATCGACAAGATTGATACAGAAATGTCACACAGAGTAGACCAAAACTACACATTTCCATTTTCTCAATGTACTGAGCAGAACGGAGGCCACTTTCAAGATATAATTTTCAAAAAGCAATGAAAAATTATCTTAAAATGTACTACTGTGGAACAAATAATTAAGACGATATCTCCAATAATTTTTGTTATATCATTTCTTAATATTATATAAAGAAGCTCCCGCGTTGCACCGTGTATTTATTATAAAACTATATAAGTGTTAATAATAAAAGCAACAAAATATTATTCAAAGCGTCTCGTAATTACATATTGAATTTCTAAAACTCGACGTAAATAAAAAATATTATCAATTTAACAGACAAATTAGTTTTAGAGTGGACACCCAATAGCTCTCTCAAACAGTACACAATTGTGCCAAGGTAAATTAAAATGTATTGTTGGAATACGAACACGCGTGGGATTTAGATAACGCTACAAGCTGTGTGGCGCCGGCACAATAATAGCGTCACTCTATCTCTTCCCGTGTACAGTGGGAGCCAGCTGAGGGATTGCACCAGGATAATGGACAGCGGCGTTATCCTGATATTCAATCAAAATCTACTGTTATCTCCAAGGCACCTGCCAAGCTTGAAGAATCTCGCAAATCTCTCGATTTTAATGTGGAGGTCAAAATCCAGCAATGGATTTCACTGAACTGATGATAATCATGAATGTTAAAAGAGTTAAAAATTCAATCATAATTAGTGCGGCATTTGACTCTAAGTGGTTTAAGCAATACTCACCGCGGCGCCGTGTCAGATGGTTTGAGCATTCAATAAGCGGTACTACTACTATTAATTTAAGCTTGGGGAAGTAGATACCACCTTATCTCTAATCTATCGTCAAATAACTATGGTCTGAATACTGTTTCACTTAGATTGCGATGTCCAACGCAGTCATAAGCCCTAGAGGACAACATCCCATACTTAGCACTATTAACTCATAACAATGCAGGTGTAACAACTTGGCTGGAATTTTCTATAGATGTCTATAAGTGGTAATCATCATTGTCATTATTACATGCTAGACATGGGCTTCCTCCTTATAAAGGAAGGAATTGACATAATCTCCTAGTTTGACAGGTGTCTTGGAGATCACGGTAAATTATAATTGAATAACAGAATAACTCTGCTGACCATTATCCTGGTACATTCCTTAGCTGATTCTCACAGCATCCACTGAGAGACACGGAGTGACGCTATTATTATGCCGGCGCCATATAGCAGTGCATTGGTGGTGTAGTGGTTTTAGTCATGGCTTACGATCGAAGGGTCCTGAGTTCGAATCCCGGTCCCGTACCACTGAGTTATTATTTGTAATTAATGTACGGTCCACATTGTAGACACTAATGTACTTAACGGAGAAGGAAAACTTCTTGAGGAAACCTGCATGCCCGTATGGGTGTGTGAAGTGTACCAACCCGAACTAGGCCAGCGCGGTAGACTACGGCCTAATCTCCCTCCTGATCAGGGGAGGTCCGTGCCCCTGTAGTGGGGACGATATGGACTGGGGATGATGATGATGATATAGCAGTAGGTGGTGATATCCTCCGGTGGTATTACGTACGAAACGCTAAACAAAAATGGAACAATCTCGTTCTCAATAACAGAATATCGCGTGCAACCAAAACAAGGGATGCGGTCATTAGTGCGCGATTCGCCACACTTTTTGCCAATAGGAATTAAATCATAACTGTCGGACGCTGAGGCACAGCGTGTCCCTCCCAGTGCTGATCATCGTTCAACGTCAACCTGTAATGAGGCAGGACGCACGGGCTCCGCGCACATAAATCAGAGGAAATTATTCACTCACGCCCCACCACTTACGTGTGCGCACGGATGTTGGTTTTGATCACCTGATTATCATATTCGCTGGAATTATTGGAATTTGAATGCAACATTATAATTTGGAGTGATCGGTTAATGAACCCGTTACTCAACAATCTTGATGGCTTCATGTCTTTTGATTAAGACGTGTCTTTTCCCGTTACTCTCTTTTATCAATTACTAGCTTTTGCCAGCGGATCCACTCGCGTAAATGTCGGCTTTCCCTTACATGCGAAATCCCGAAACAATCATAGATTTATATAAAAAACCAAAATCCACTTATACTTGAGCTCTCGTGCCATAATAGAAACTAATAAGACAGGAATTAAGCTGTATCTTCAATTCTATGAGACCGATTTTGATGAAACAAGCTGCAGTGTTTAAATAGGAATAGTATCTTTAGGCATATAATTATTTGAACAAAATCTACCCGTTGGTTTTTGCGTGAAGCTTGAATAAACAAATAAATAAAGAAATAAAGATCGACAGATTTGGTTTCAGAAGCCCTCAATTAGTCGATCTGAGTAGTTTTTTTTAATATTTTTGATTTACATATTTTGAAATTTAACAATTTTAACAGATAGAAGCCTCTGTTTCTTCAAAATAATAGACTGAGGTGTATAGTATATGTTCTTCTTCTTCATAGTCATCGTCCTGGTTATGGATCATCTGATATCGCTCATCCAATAGAACAATGACGTAATAACATTTTTGCAATTTATCAGAAGAAGCGTTTCAGTTTAAAATTGGATTATACCCATTTTGTAAATCATATCAATTATCCATTATGATTTTTCATAATTTATTTATAGATTATTATTAATAATAAAGAGAATTTTCGAAAAAATCCATATTAAACAACAAATCATCCAAATTAAACACAAAATAAAATTTTAACTTATTTGCAATTACGTCGTTATTCTATTGGACGAGCGATATGTTGGTTGCGCTTTTGCGAGAGTTCTTTGTCTATCTCTATTTGCGGCATTGCGTGCACACTTAGTAGGAACACTTCGTAGACGATTTAATGAGGTCTGACCATCTCGTGGGTGATCGGCCGTGAGGACGTTGACCTTCTACTTTTCCTTGTACTATTAATCGTTCTAATGAGTTTTCGTTATAGATGATATGTTAACGATTCGCGCTTGTACAATCACCGAAAGTCTTTAATACGAAGCGTTTTCGGAATGGAAACGTTAGTGGGGTGAGCAGTCCTTAGCATGCCCTCTAGCACCACATCCGCAATAGATTTTGTTTGAACATACATACACTCACGCCCTTTTCCCTGGCTCTCCGGCTGGGAATCGAACCCCGGCCTCCTGCGTTACAGGCGGGTATACTGACCACTATACTACCGAAGAATTGGGGGTAGCCAGAGACTACTTCTTTCCACGTGCTACGAGCAAGGTGGCTATCCGTAGCCCACTTTTCTCCCCCTCGGGAAACGAGACGTGTCGGATGGTGAACCGCGAAGCTGCCATTTTAAGGTTCAAAAGCGTTAAAATGCCTCATTGCGTTCCCACGAAAAGGATGGAAAGGAAAGAGGTTGAGGTACTGAGGATGTAGACAGTTAATAGTCATTCGGTATGATGATCACTAGATAAGACCAACAGTGTACGTCTGTGGGCTGATCCCAGAATTTTAAGATCATTTTCTAGCCCGCATTAATAACAGCGCCCTCAGCCGGCCTTACTATGAAAGAGCCTCATCAATGATGTGAGAATGATCTTTGTTAACTTCTTCCTTCTCAGTTACTATAGTGTCCTTTATCGTTGAGTGAAGAAAATCCTGAATAGGTCCACTGCAAGGGCAGATCAGAGCAGTTAGACTGCTGCTGATGAAAATCCTCGTAGTGGCCTTCATCGGCGAATGTGAGAGCCTTCAAGGTCATACTTCGATTTCACCAGTCTGTGCTCTTTCGATCACTCCTCTGGATAGAATTTTAAACTCGATTCATCAGAACCTCGAAATGCTTAAGAATTAACAATCTCTTTAAAATAATATAATAATTTGTTACATGATTTTAAAAAAGAAAGAACGCTTGTATACCTTCAATGCAAATAGAGTCATGATTTGGCTTATGAGTATTAGGTTATTTTAGAAACCCGTTATAACGTATACGTTACAAAGAACAGTTATATGTTAAGAAAAAAAACAAAGTGTTACGGACTATAAATATATGACAGTGAACGATGTCTATAATCAAAATTCAAGGCCCCGAAAATATTGATTGACTACATAAATAAAAAAAAATGAAAATAACTAAATAAAAAAAAACTGCGCCTACCCAATAATTTAAAAACACCGAGAGCGTTCGAGAGAATGGTTTTTTAAAAAGCCGTCACAGATTAAATTTTTACCTCCCATCTTAATTGTTGTCCGATCGATGCATAAAGTTCGATCGTGAGGCGATATAATCTGTGATCGGACGCGTTATTCTGCACACATTTTTTCTTTTTTTTATCATTTAATTTATAGCGATAATCTGTGATCTGACGCGTTTAGTTGCCTTAATTTTATTCATGAGTTTTCTTTATAATTTGTTAAACTTGTTTTTTTATAATTGTAACAATTTTAGGTCAAAGGAAGTTTAGTGATAAACATCGCACTAAGAATTGAAGAGTATTTCCAATCAAAATCTAGTACGATCTTCCAAACGCCTGCCGAGTGTCGAGATTATAGTAAATCACTTTTTTTAAGAAGGAGGCTCTTGTCCAACAGTGGACTCCCACGGGCTGGTCATGTTCTTGATGATGATGATGAAGATAAAATGTTCTTCATAATAATATTTAATTTGAAATATACTGTGGTCTTATTTTCTCCTTTTTCAGCTTTACAAATCACAATCTACCGAGATTGATGACGACTGATTGGCACAGTGGCTGTGATCCTCCAGTGCCAGTCAGTGCCGGGGTTCGCATCCCAATAGGGGCAAACTTTGTGTGATGAGCACAAATGTTTGTATCCAAGTCATGGACGTATTTATCTATTTGTATTTATATATATAAGTATACATATTTATTTGTTTTATACTCCATAGATAAAATATGCAGATTTAATATATTCACTGCCCGTCACACGGATCCGAGTGGGGAGTTTGCCGTTGCAAAAATACCACCCACTCGTGTCCGACTAAAATTAAAGAAAAAATATTTTGGTACCCGAGATTTAAATGTATTCAAATAAATTTAAAATATGTTATGCATGCATGGTCTTATTACAAGAGGATTATACGTTGCTTTTTGAATTATGTAAATATTATTTTCAGTTTGGTTTTTATGAGATTTATCCTAAACTTTAATAAATACGTCCGATTATATTCGAATGGACATCTATTTTTCGCTCGGCAGTGAATGTGTTAAAACCTTAGGCATTTTCTACCATTCAACCTTAGGGGGTAGTGCAGAGATAAAAAAGTAGGGTGCATTCACAGACGAAAAGCAAATGTGGTATTAGATGAGAGAACAAAACAGTTATTACATACAGATACACACACAGGAATAGAATAAACCAACATATTATACGTTAATAAAATCAATAACCGATGACAACGCATATCGTTGTCTAGTACGCAAGATACAATTAATAATTCTCATTTTAGGACTAGATCAATGTGCGCGAAAGCGTCCATAATATGAATATGATTATATGGTGTGTAAATAAGTGTAGAATAGCCCCGCGCGCTCGGCGGCGCGGCTCGCGGCCGTCCCGCCACTGTCATTACGGGCGGCTTCTGGACCGCTTCTGCAATTGATTTTTATCGTGACGACATCATTACTAAACAACGTCGATAAAAACTTATCTTCGAACTGTGATTCTGTGGCCTATCATTATATTTTTTTTACTAACTTTTGCCCGCGGCTCCGTCCGCTTGAATGTCGGTTTTCCGCTACATAGGAAATCCGGAAACAATCATAAATAAAAAAATTATAAATAAATTAATTTAAAAAAGCAATTTGTTCTGACTTTATTACGATATTTTTAACCTATTTATAACTTTATAATCTGAAGTTTTTGTACATTAGGATATTATACATAATAATATGATAAATTCTTTGAAGGCACTGCAAGAAAACTTGGTGAATGTGCTAAAAAAATTGGGATATCGTAAAGAAAAAATTCTTAAATTATTTTTAACAGAGTAGCTTATAATTAAATTAAACCACATTTAATTTTAGAATTTATGTATATCTGATTGTTAATTAACTCATCACGAGAAAACGGTTGACCGAATTTCAATAATAATTTATAACTGAGCAATTATGAGCCCCGCTTAAAAACTACATAGTATTATAATATATTGGAATCGAACGCGTTATGAAATATAGTGCGTGGAGGTCTTTGTTAATTAGATTGTTTACGACTGATTGTTACAGTGGCAATGAGTCCCGGGTTTGAATCCTAGTAGTGACAAAATTTATGTGATGAGCACAAATGCTTTTATCAGAGTGATGGACGTATTCTTCTATATAAGTATGTATGTATATCGTTTTCTAGTACTCACAATACAAAAAAATCCTAGTTTGGGACTACATCAATGTATGTGAAAGTGTTTAGAATATTATTACATTTACAAAAAGTCCTTAGATGGCGTTAATATCAAATCTTTGCAAGCTCGCCTTTGTACATTTATTTTTAATAACCATATTTTTGTGCTTTGTACAAAAAGAATTAAAGAATTAAATACATAAATTAAAATAGCAACATTGTCTTTAAGGACGAACGCGAAATCTTTTCAAAAAGAGTAACATCTTTATCCACTGAACGTTATTGCATAATTCAAAGTTAAACCGAAAAAACTTGTGTCGAACTGTCGAAGTGAGATAATCTGTTGGATCTGCGGCGGACGAGACCACAGGCTTTGCACAGAAATTTATGCGTTAACTTTTACACATCACTTTTTCTTATCTCCGAGTTTGTTGGAGCCGGTGATCTGCGCTCTTCGGTGGAACTCTCGCGTCGTTAAATTCTTTTATTTGAATCAAACAACCGTGAAAATTATACACCGCGCTAAGGAAAAATNGGAAATCTTTTCAAAAAGAGTAACATCTTTATCCACTGAACGTTATTGCATAATTCAAAGTTAAACCGAAAAAACTTGTGTCGAACTGTCGAAGTGAGATAATCTGTTGGATCTGCGGCGGACGAGACCACAGGCTTTGCACAGAAATTTATGCGTTAACTTTTACACATCACTTTTTCTTATCTCCGAGTTTGTTGGAGCCGGTGATCTGCGCTCTTCGGTGGATCTCTCGCGTCGTTAAATTCTTTTATTTGAATCAAACAACCGTGAAAATTATACACCGCGCTAAGGAAAAATTCTATCATTACAGTACTAAAATATTAACACCCATTGCTAATTCTGACAAACATTTTTAGCGAGTCCCAACCTACATTTCTGTCAAAAGGTAGAAAAAATGTTGCGTTTTTGCGTATCATTAATCGTCATGTTCCGAGGTCACGCCTAAATTTGTATGTGGAACTTAATTTTGAGGTATATAAACAAAACTGATAACACCAAAATTGTTGTTATCTCATTTTGGCGTTTGGCATTAGAAAAAGACAGAGAGAGTCTGAATTTATTTGTTTTACAACAAAACAACTAAATTCAGACTCTATCTTTTTCTAATGTCAAATGCCAAAATGAGATAACAACAATTTTGGCGTTATCAGTTTTGTTTATACACGTTAAAATTAAGTTCCACATACAAATTTAGATGGACCTCGGAACATGACGATTAAAGATACGCAAAAATGCAACATTTTTTGTACCTTTTGACAGAAATGTAGGTTGGGACTCGCTAAAATCTTTGCTATCTCGTCTTGGTGTTTGGCATTAGAAAAAGATAGGGCGAGTCTAAATTTAATTTAAATTGTGTGACATCAGAATTGACACTATTGTTCATTATTAAATATTCCGGAGCCAATGTTTGCCTCTATACCTATCACAATTTTAATAGATGTATTTTTAAATTTACGTTTACATAGAAAAGTATTCTGTCATATTTTATTTTGCCATTTTGAACAAAATAAAAATAAACAGTAAAATTTGAAACAATATTTAAAGTAGAAAATTGCCTAGGTGTACGTCAGGATATTAAAATGAGAACTTCATTAATTTATGGTTAAAAAAACGAAATATACCGAAAGATAATGTATTTATTTTTTATTTAAACTTTATACATGGTGTAAATAAATGGACTTAATGCCAAGGAGTATTGTCTGCCATAATACCTTTGGTAGTACTGATTATACAAATATCTTTTTATATTTATAATAGGTCCATTTTTATAGGCCATCAAAATGATCTTGCAACAGTAATCGGACAAATTTTTCAGCTGCAAAATATATTTTTATATTAATAATGAAAAAGAAAATTATTTATTTTAAATAATAAACCTTTCTAAACATATAGACTGACAGATGTTATATGTGACCTATTGTATTGGTCCTGTTTTTAGATACGGTAAGGTATTAAGGTATAACGGTCAGGGAGTACTTAGTCTTTTAACCTGTCCGGCAAATAGACTTAAGTATACGGGTAAGCGACCTTCCCTCCCGGGCTACTACTGTCTCTTCCTACTCCTTCCGAGATGGTACTATCCTATATCCTATAGTCCAATTCCCAAATTCCATATTCCTTGCTCAATACACCTTTCCTACCTCATCCTCTTTCCTTTCCTCTCCATTGAGCCGTGGGAACGCAATGAGGAACTTTTTAACCTTGCGGGATCGTGGTTCGCCACCCGATACGTCTGGTGCCCGCGGAGGCGAAATCTGAGCTGCAGATAGCCACTTTGCTACATTAAACGATTGTAGCAAGTGGAAAGAAGTGGTCTCTTCCTACCCCAATGGGAAAGAGGCGTGACTGTATGTATGTAGTATGTACTATGGTCTCTGCCTACCCTTAATGGATATCGGCGTGAGTGTATGTATGTATATCAGTTTTTAAATAATATAATGATATTTATAATTTTAAATTTAAAATATATCGACGTTAGAAAGCATAAACCTAGTAACCTGCAAATCCAAAATTGTTCACCAGAGCATGCCGTTCGACGTAGTTTATTTTACTGATTCCAATGATGTAATAAAAGATAAAAACACTAATTTGTCACTACGTTTTTGCTTTCCAACGTCGATATTTTCTAATACATAAATATAAAGCATATGATATACTAATAGATAACAGCTAGTTGACTCAGTGTTAGTGTCCTTGTTTATGGACCTTTTAGTCGCGAGTGTAAGAAGCTCGAACAAACAAACACACAGACACCAAGAAAACAATAGATGGTTTAGTTTTCAGAAGCCCTTAATTAGTATCGACTAATTAAGGGCTTCTGAAAACTAAACCATCTATTGTTTTCTTGGTGTCTGTGTGTTTGTTTGTTCGAGCTTCTTACACTCGCGACTAAAAGGTTTTATCATTAAAGATTATAAAATTATTGTTTGTTCATTAAAGATATTAAAAAAAGAAACTAACTCATATCGATGAGTTAGTTTCTTTTTTTAATATCTTTAATGAACAAACAATAATGTTTTACAATTTTATAAGACATAGATACATATACTCACGCCGATATCCCATAAGGGTAGGCAGAAACCATAGTATATACTACATACATACATACAGTCACGCCTCTTTCCCATTGGGGTAGGCAGAGACCACTTCTTTTCACCTGCTACGATCGTTCAATGTAGCAGAGTGGCTATCCGCACCCCACATATACAATTACATAATAGTAAATAAAATATTACGTACGACCACCTACTAGCAAGCGCAGTGTGGGACGGCCACCTACGAGATGGACCGACGACCTGGTGAAGATAGCTGGGTCTCGTTGGATGCAGGTGGCTACGCACCGGTCGCGCTGGAATTCGATTGGAGAGGCCTATGTTCAGCAGTGGACAGCGACAGGCTGAAATGATGATGATGATGATGAAATAAAATATACAATTTTACATATACAATTATACAATACCATATACAATTTTATAATAGTAAATAAAATAAAAATACACATGTGAGTATTTAATGGGGATACGTAATTAGATAACCATAGCGTCCCTAGGATGTTAAACAGTAGTGTAATTTCAGTTCACAAGCTTGTTGTACACGCGAGCGTCATGGGTGGTGCTCGCTCAGACTGGGCGCTTATCGGGCTGTGCTTTTAATGACAGCTATTCGGTAATGGGCTCACGACCGAACCGAGGATGCACTTTATGATAATTAGTAGGATTCAATATTTACAGGAGAGCCCTAATAGGCCGCTCTTATCTTGTTCTTTATTAGTATCGCCTTAGTTACCAATCCGGTTTACTCTGTGCTAATCACTCGTGTTCTATTTTTAAAGTTATATTTAGAATGTAATAATGATTTATTTTGGAGTTTTGGCGCCAACTTGAGTGAAGCGTCACTTGAAGTTTTATTTTAACGTTTTATATTAGTTTATTGTGATGTGTAATATATAAATTTGGTGTTGTTTTGTAAAAAATCAGTATCAAAATTTTCACAAATAATACACATCATCATCATCATAATCGTCATAAACTTGTCACTTCTCACAATGAGAGGGGTTAAGTACCTATATGTTTTTCAATGAGTATTTTTTTTCAATAATGGCAACAATGCAGCTAATATATTTTTTCTGTTATCAGATTGAATATCAAGGCAAAGCACATAATTGTGAGAAGAAGAAACAATGCTTCGAGCGACACGCTCCGTCTAATGTTTACCGTAACCGCCGTTCCATCATTACCGGTAATCGAGGTAATTTTTCACGCTTTTTTTGCATCTCGCATCACCGAATACACTCGGAGCGTAATTCGTTTACAACGTCTTGCATGAGGAATGATTGATGTTAGACTTATGTAGGGTTTTATATAAAAAAAAAGTACGACATAATTTATGGACGTTATTAAAAGCAACGGTAATGGCAAAAAATCAATAATCAAACATGTCTTAATGGTAACTTACAAAAAATGTAACAATGTTACTTGAGAAAAAACATATTACCATCTTAATGATTGCGTGAGACAGACATTTTGCGACAAGAAATATAATTAAGGTGTCCATTTGCTATTACTTTCATATAATGGTGATGACTGTAATGTATTTCGTATAATGTATCATATTCATCATCATCATCACCAGCCCCTGAATGAACAAGTGAATGAATTGATCAAATGAATGAATGAATGAGTAAATGAATGAATGCATGAGTGTATGAATGAATGAATGAACGAACGAATGGTCAGATGGATAGAGGGTGCGAGAATGAATGAATGAATGTATCAATGAACGAATGCATGTACGAATGAAATTAATGAATCGAATGAATGAATGATAAAATGAATTAATGAACGAACGAACGAATGAACCAACGAATAAACGTACGAACAAACGAACGAATGAATGTTTTATTTGCTAAAATATAGTTTATATGTATAGTTCTTACATTAAATCCAGATTCACTATATTTGACATATTCGTCGCCCAAATATTTCAACAATAATTCTAAAGATATTCTTGTGACTAAAATTTGCATATTTTTAAGATAATCAACAAAATCATTTCACAGTACTATAAGTAACTACAATGCATTAATGGTATGAATTAAACGAATACATTTTTTTTATTAAATCCTTAACTTTGTAAAAACTCTCAGATACTAACATTTTCCGTGAAAGTGGGGGGGGGGGGATCTATCGTAATCATCACGCTTGGAGGCCTTTTTGAAATCGCAGTAGTTGTTGGTCAAGGCACAGATGAATCCTGCTCCCCATTATCCTGATGCTTCCCTCAGCTGGATCTCACAGCATCAACAGTACAGCACATGCCGCAGTATTTAAGTCTGAATATTTTTATTTAAGACAGTATCTAAGACAGTAATAAGTAGACAGTATTTAAGACCTTTAAGACTGTAACAGTTTAATCAAAATCTAGCCGCTGGTTTTTGCGTGAAGCCCGACCAAACAAACATCAGCCAATTTGATTTTAGAAGCCCTTAATTAGTCGATCTGAGTAGTTTGTTTTTAAATATCTTTGATTTTTAAAAATTTGATATTTAACAATTTTATAATAGCTTAATTTAATAACTAGCTTTTGTCCGCAGCTTCGCCCGGGTAAATGTCGATTTTCCGCAACATGGGAAATACCGACACAATCATAGATTTATATAAAAAACCTTAACCACTTTTACTTGACCTTTCGTACCTATGCGGCGATTATTAAAACAGGGATCAAGCTGTCTCTTCAATTCTACTGAACTGATCTTGAAGAAACATGCCGCAGTATTTAAGTCGGAATGGTACCTTTAAGAGTGTAATAATTTGACTAAAATCTACTTCCTTATTTTTGCGGTTACGTTTGACAACTTAGTAACTAACGTAAAGGCTTATTATGAAATGGAGTTAGCAAAAGGGAAATATATGCACACTAAATCACATAGAAAAAGACGATAATAAAGCATTCCATTGTTGGCCGGTGACGTCCCGAACAGACCGTATTTCACGGAGATTTCGTTGGAGCATAAATTTTGTGAGCATTGTTTAGTAATTACGATTCGAAACACATTTGGATATATACGATTTATGGCGCGTTTATTATATTTATAACTGACATTATTTATTTATTAGCACTTCATACATTATATATCTAAAAGCATACTTAATACCCGGGGCATTTTGTAGCAGTCAATCTTTGGGTAATTCAAGGCAATGAAATAGGTGGAGCAGCAAATGTAATCCAACATAGATGAAAATACAATGAAGATAAATATATAAAATACTAATATATAATATATACATAAAAAATATACTAATATACATTAATAAATATAAAGAATATTATAAATTATTGATTATTGTGATGATTCCTATTTTCGTACGTACGTAGAAACAATTTTTGTTACACTTTGAGACGCTGTGTTTTTTAAAATAACAAGTATATAATCTACCTATCTCTGAAAATAATCGCATACTGATATGAAACTTGTTACGTGTGCCATAAGGTTAAAATTCAAGTTAACGATACTGGTACGCGATTATATAACCATTATAAAGTATATAGCGAGTCGAGAAAGTTCGACATGGAAGATTCGCGAATTTATAAGCGCAGGTGTTAATGCGAATGTCGCGACCCGAATAAACGCTTTCTGACAGCGACACTGTGAATATTCCAAAGTGAATATAAAATTTATACGTTAAATGCGATAACTGAGGAACATTGCGATTCGGGCAGTTGTCAGTGACGTACGCGGGGTCTTCCCATAAATTCACCTTCGTCACATCGATCGGTGACAGCGAATCGCTCGGTTCCTAATAAATGTTTATATTCATATTTAATTATAAGTAGCTTTGTGTTTATATATATTTTATTAATATCTTAAGATATGTTTTTTTATGTATTTTGTACATGTTTATAATATCATTTTGTATATTTTATAATTTTTTTTTTTTGGTATTTTTTTCATCATATTGATTTTAAATTTAACACAAGTAAAATTATTTCCACACCACTTATGTACGTAAATATATACAAAATGTAAATACGCAATTTAATAAGGAATGAAATATATTGTACCTGACTATTACATTCGTGGAAGGTGATTTTAGTTCAGATATTAAAAAAATCGACAAAAAAAAATGAAACGATATTTTCTTTATACATACATACAATCACGACGATATCCCATAAAGGTAGGCAGAGACCATAATATATACTACATATGTATGTAGTATATATTATGATATGTATGTAGTATATATATGGTATATATTATATTATGGTATGGTATGGTATGGTATACAATCACGCCTCTTTCCCATTGGGGTAGGCAGAGATCACTTCTGTCCACCTGCTGCGATCGTTCAATGCAGCAGAGTGGCTAACCGTAGCCCACATTTCGCCCCCGCGTGCAACGAGACGTGTCGAGTGGCCAACCACGACGCCGCCATTTTATAAGGTTAAAAATGTGTAAAATTTTTTAATAATTTTCTTTATAATAATTATAATATAATGAACACAGTTTTTTTATCACACACATATTTAGCCCCAAACTAGGATTCTGTGTCGTGGATACTAGACAAAGATATACATACCTATATAGATAAATATAAATACACATCTAAATAAAAGTACATTGGTGGTTAGACACGGCTTATGATCGAAGAAGGGTCGTGGGTTCAATCCCGATACGTACCACTGAGTTACTATTTGTAATTTATGTACGTTCTACATTGTACACACCAATGGATTAAACGGAGAAGGAAAACTTCGTGAGGAAACCTGCATGCTCGTATGGGTGTGTAAAGTCTACTAACCTGCACTAGGATAGCGCGGTTGACTACGTCGTATTCCCTCTCCTAATCAGAAGAGGTCTGTAGTGGGTACGAATATGAAATGGGGATGATTATATAGATCCTTATTTCCCAAAGTGGTCCAGGTGGACCCCCAGGGGTCCACGGGAGAGTCGACGAGGGTATACGTTGGAGTACGCAAATTGCATAGTTAGATCTAATTTTCACATTTTTGTCGAGTTTTAGGTATATGGTAGAAATGTAGCTGCAGGGGGTCCACCGGAACCAGCTAAATTTTGAAAGTGGTCTACGAGAAAAA
>WUAW01000733.1:8002-19522 GCA_017165845.1 Thaumetopoea pityocampa | reverse complement strand
TTCCTTAACCTTTATTCTTTATCATTTAAATATGTTTAGTACGATTGCACTACCATATCTGGCTATGAATCCTGCCCCCCTATCCAAGTTGACATTCGACAATCGTTAGCACTAATAGAAACGAAAAAATGTATTGGAATGACACTTCTAATCGCCAAGACACAGGTGACTTATCGAATAGAAGTGTCATTCCAATACATTATTTTCGTTTCTATTAGCGATAACGATTGTCGAATGTCAACTTGGCTAGGGGGGCTGGTCATCCAAACGTTGTCTGGAAGAGGCCGCATATGGCGATACGACCACCCAGTGTACACTTTCTATTACTTGTTTATTTATTACTAGTTTTTGCGCGCGGATAATAAAATCTTAACTGTGAAGATGTTGATGATTGATGATGATGAGATGACTGTCTGATGTTTGCTTTTTTGTTGGTATTTACAGTTTTAAAAATGATTTAACACTGTTGATACGGGAGATGGCCCCAGCATTAGCTAGTTTTAAATAAATTAAGGATCAAAACGGATTTTCTTACGACTAAATGGCTGAATAGTAGTGACCTTGCTTTCGGGTTGATGGGACCCCGGTTCTATGCCTGTTAGGGGCAAACTACATATGTATGATAAATATGAATGCTTATTGCGAGTCATAAATGTATCTATCTATCAAATCTAGTAACTGAGATGCAGGATATTTAAGTATAGGTCGATATGTGTGAAAGTGGCTGATATATAATTTATTATCATTATCAGTCCATGGAAGTACACTGTCGTGCATGAGCCTCCTCCATAAAAAGGAGGAATTTGCCATAATCTTCACGCTTGGCAAGCATTTCGGAGATCGCAGTAGATTTTTATCGAATAACAAGATATCACTGCTGCCCATTATTCTGGTGCATTACTTAGCCGATTGTCACAGCAACTGCAGGAAAAGGGGTCACCCATAAATTATGTCACACGTTAGGGGGGGGGGGGGATCACCAAAATGTGACATTTTGTGACAACGGGTAGGGTGGGTCAAAAGCATTGTGACGTTACGTGTCTAAATTTAAATTATTCAAAAGTAAAATGTATGTATATGTGAAAAAAAAATTACGAACTCGATTCATATAATATTTATTAAGTTTAAGTAGGTTTAAAGTTGTCGGCGAGTACTCGCTCCCTGTCATGAATCAAATTGAAAAATATGTGATATAGGGGAGTTTTAAAAACGTGACAACCTGTGACAAGAGGGGGGAGGGGGTTTAAAAATTGTAAAATTCGTGTGACGTAATTTATGGATGGCCCTAAGGATGGGGTGACGCTATTTTTATACTACGCCATATAGCGTAAAGGTATAATGTAAAACATATATTGTAAAGTTATAATGATAAAAAAACAATGTTTATAAGTATCTGTGGAATGCAATTGACAAAATTAAACATCTGTTATTGAGCGCTCATAAATTTTCTCATGGCCTATAAGAGTCTATAACTTAAATATTATGACAATAGTGACAAGAACGTCGGTTTCTCAGAATCGAAATTCATCGAGTGGGTAACAGCGCTTACCGAGTTCAGAGCAAACAAAATAACAAACTGACAAGTAGCGTAGGCACTCGCATTCGCAATGGCCGCCGCGCACGAGCGCGCTCCTCACCAACGTCTGGTGTGTAGCGCACTGTTCATTTCTTTTTACTTTGCTACTAACATAGGTATTTGATTAGGCTCGTATTGAATTTTATTCTATGCTCGATATGGTTTAATTTTTTTTTATCATTCATCAATAATGCAAAATGGCGTCTTTATTTATTTATTTAAACCTCTCGCACAATGTGTAAATTGCTAATGCTTGAAGCATTCTTTACCAGTCTACCTTTGAGTAGAGTTGAGATTATAAAGTAGGTGCGGATACAATGACAGATATAAACTTACCAAAGAATCATAATGAGGAATAAAATAAAATGTACATAATAATACATGTATACATATACATAAGGATATCTATAAAACATCATCATCATCATCCCCAGTCCATATCGTCCCCACTACAGGGGCACGAACCTCCCCTAATCAGGGATTAGGCCGTAGTCTACCACGCTGGCCTAGTGCCGTTTGGTAGACTTCACACACCCACGCGGACTTGTAGGTTTCCTCAAGAAGTTTTCCTTCTCCGTTAAGTACATTGGTGTCTACAATGTAGACCGTACATGAATTACAAATAATAACTCAGTGGTACAGGACCGGGATTCGAACCCACGACCCTTCGATCGCAAGCCGAGTCTGAAACCACTACACCACCAATGCACCCTACTACATAACATCATCCTCATCATATTGCTCCACAATCGTCCATTATTGGACACAGGCCTCCTCTAATGATCGCCACAGCGAGCAGCTATGAGCCGCCTGCATCCACCGATTGCCCGCGACCTTCATCAGGTCATCGGTCCACCTAGTCGGGAGTCGATCTGCATTATGTTTTTCAGTTCGAGGTCGTTAATCCATTATTTTAAGACCCCAAATTCTATGGGTCTGCGAGCTATATACCCCGCCCGCATGGATCCTGTCTCTCAGGAAAATTCCAAATATAGCTCTTTTCATACTCGCTGGGTGAACTTGAGCTTTCTTATGAGGTCTATAGTCAGTGGCCATATCTGTATAATATACTTAATCTATATTATTAAAAAATGTTAAATGTCTAATTTTGTAAATAAAAGTTATTAAAAATAAAACTACTTAGGTCGACTAATTAAGGGCTTCTGAAATCAAATTCGTTGATGTTTGTTTGTCCGGGCTTCACGGAAAAACCAGAGGATAGATTTTGGTTAATGTGTTGCAGTCTTAAAGTTACTGACTTAAATATTGCGGTATGTTTCATTAAATCAGTCCAGTAGAATTTAAGATACAGCTTGACCCCTGTTTTATTAGTCGCCGCTAAGATACGAGAGCTCAAGTAAAACTGGTTGAAGTTATTTTATATAAATCTATGATTGTGTTGGGATTTACTATGTAGCGGAAAACTGATATTCACACGGGCGGAGCCGCAGGCAAAACTAGTATACAATGTAGTATAATCTAACAAAAAAATCTAATTTAATATAACAAATAGATATATTTTTTACTCCCAACTACGGCTAACTAGGGACGGTTTTACCAATCTATATATTAAGATTTTCCCCGCATAGTTCCTAAATCAGTTGCATTGTTTTGACAAGTGAGGTGTCGTATTTCAACGCGTTTTATCACTTCGACACATCACAAATTACTGTATCCGGTGTTGAGGATTTTATTGGACAGCTAGTGGTCCCCAGTGGCTTCCACAGCGTCGACTATTATATTTATTTATCCCACAGGAACATTTTTCCGGGATAAAATGTAGTCTATGTCAATATCCGTGTCCGTCTCCGGGAAATGTGTCGTTTCGTTGGGATGCCATGTACATAAATATTAATCGGTTCAATCTATCCTTCTTTGGAATTCACTGCCACTTGCACTGAGGAAGTGTACCACACGTTAATCATTTAAAATTAAAGTTCGTGAACTTCTCCAGTGTGAAATTTCAGAATCATTCCGATAAATTCAAAGTTTATTATATTTGTATATTTATGTATTGCATTTTACTTTTACTTTTTATGTATTAGTCTATTTAGTATCCTATATTCACATATTTCTATGCAATATCTATGTCTATAATATTATAAAATGGCTGAATGTCAAATTTTCAAAAAATCAAAGATAGATCCGATCGACTAATGATGATCAGAAAGTCAGATCGACTAACCAAATCTGTCGATGTTTGTTTGTTTATTCGGGCTTCACGCAAAAACCAGCGGGTAGATTTTAGTTAAACTGCTACAGTCTTAAAGGTACTATTCCGACTTAAATACTGAGGTATGTTTCATCAAAATCGGTCTACTAGAATTGAAGATACAGCTTGATCCCTGTTTTAGTAGGTGCCGTTAAGGTACGAGAGGTCAAGTAAAAGTGGTTCTAGGCTTTTTGTATAAACCTATAATTGTGTCGGAATTTCTCAAGTAGCGGAAAACCGACATTCACGCGAGCGGAGCCGCGGGCATAAGCTAGTTTTTTTATAAGGACGTAGATAAGCAAAGAGGTTGCGAATCAATTTTTTAGGCGCGCGATGTCGAAATTTTCGCATTTGTGTTTCATCGCCTATGCTTAATTTAAAAAAAAAATTTCATTGTTATTTTATTTATATAAATTTTTTTATGAACATTAAAAAATGATCACTGGCTCATTATCGTCCACACCGGACGTTTGGTGACGTAACACGATCGAAGATTCATTCACACGCAATGGTTATCTCAGCACGTTTTGTATTTGACGAGCGTTCCTTAAATGCAGATAAGCAAAGAAGTCTTCGACATTATTATTCGTTTACACAGAGATAGCGGATGCCTGGGCCCTTGTCACACATTCTACGAGTAACTAACACCCACAATGATTTATCATTGGCCTCGTTAATTTATTCACAGTTACGCTCCCTCCTACATTATTTTTAAACAGGCAACGAACGGCTTAATATATTATGTTAATTGGTGTTTGTTAAGGCTTATGAAAATGTGTTCAGGCAAATTTAACAAGTATATTTTATTAGGGCACGAACGTTTGTGCCGCTAAATAATATAGAATTTATACTAAGTAGGCTTGTCAGCCTTTCCCATTAGTGTCCCAATGTGATGTAGGGCCCCCGGCGAAGGGCTGCTAAGCATTGTCATCGTCGGTTAACTCACATGTAATATTTTTGTGGTCATATTAAGAGCGATCTACTAACTGTCTAAACTTATGTTTTCTATGACTATGACTTACGTTTTGTCCTATGTTTGTTTAATCCGAATCATAATACCTGATAAGTCACTACAGAATAGTATAAATATATATGTATAAAAATGGTCCCAAACATGACTATGTACGCAGGCACACACGCACACACAGACACACGCACACGCGCGCAACGCGCAAGTGCACACGCATGCGCGCGCACGCACACGCACACACAAACACACACATACACTTACGCATGCACGCACGTACCACAGATTCAAGCACACGTGCGCACGCGCAAGGGTAGACGGACACACACACGCGCGCACTCACCCACGGACCAAGGCCCTCGTTAGAAATTATTCAAAACACAAATATTGTTTTTTTTTTATATTTTGTTGTACGAGAGTGACGTCAAGAATAAAATTGGTGATTTCTACCGTTGTTTAACATTCTGATTTTGAAATCTCAGTTTGAGAAAACGAAACATGTAAGTTTTCACTGAGTCTTTTTGGTTACTTTTTTAGAATGATTTTGCGAACCAGGTTCTTTTAGGCGCGATATGTCAGAAAGTTTGAATTTTCATGCGTAATTAAAAAAATCTTATTTTATTTATAAAATTTAAATACATTCATTTTTAAGATTTTTTAATATATTTTTTTCTAATCTTATACTTCCACATAATTTTTGTTTCTTATAAGAGTTATTAAGATGAATTATTTAAATTATTTGCTGTAAGCATAGTTTTCGCTTGGACTTGGTTTTTTTTGTTCATCGTCATCATTAGCCAACTATTGACGCACTGCTGGGCTGGCTCTCCTCCCACGATGAGACGGGGTAGACTACAGTCCACCGCGCCGGCTTGGTGGGGGTCGGTAGACTGCACATGCCGTTGAGAAAATCTCTCAGAAAAGCAGGTTTCCTCATGACGTTTTCCTTCGCCGTTTGAAGCGAGTGATAATTAATTATCATACATACATACATACAATCACGCCTTTTTCCCTGGTCCTCCGACGGGGAATCGAACCCCGGTCTCCCGCCTGACCAGCGGGGGTACTGACCACTATACTACCGAAGAATTGGTTTAGGCAGAGACCACTTCTTTCAACTTGCTACGAGCAAAGTGACTATCCGTGGCCCACTTTTGCCCCCGCGGGAAACGAGACGTGTCGGGTTGCGAACCACGACGCCGCCATTTTATGAGTTTCAAAAGTAATTAAAGTTCCTCGTTTTGTTCCCACGGAAAAGGGATGAGATAGGAAAGGTGTCTTGACCAAGGAATGTGGAATTTGGGAAAAGGACTTTAGGATATAGGATACTTTTATCTCGGAAGAATTAAGAAGGGACAATAGTAGCTCGGCAGACCGGGGTCGCTTACCTGTATACTTAAGTCTATTTGCCAGATAGGCTAAAAGACCAAGTACTCCATACCATAAGTACTCCCTGACCATAAGTACTAATTATCAATACGCACATAAATTCATAAAGACAGGAGCGCGCCTAGGATTCTAGGATATTCTAGGATAGATATCTAAGACTTGGCAGTGCGTTGTCATGTCACCAAGCTCCAGACACAGAGCAAACAATTAAATCCGGTTTTCTTCACGTAAGTGTGTGTTAATGTAAGCACTATCGGCATTTTTTAATTTATTTAGCCCCAACCGTGGTAGAAGAGTATGCTATAAATTTTACTTCCACTCTTTATGTCATAATGGTATATGATAAATGAAATATGAGAAATGAAAATATAACTTAATTTGAAATAAGTACCCTACATATACATATGAATTATTTTTTTAGTAAATTATATTTTTAACAAAAACTTCCTCACGTATCTTAAGGTTGTCGTAACAAATAAAAAATTTAATCGAGCGATAAACAAAAAAAAAAATGCTATTTATTTTATACACGCTGCTAACAATGACCGGATATACAATAATGTCGTGGGGATATTGGCGATTGAATAAAGCGACAATTGTTAGCGTGACACGATATTCGCATTGTCAATTGAGGTGTCACGCAAAACACGCGAATGTACGTCACGGGCGAGTCCACACAAAGACGCGGCACCACGAGAATAAAGGTCCGACTTGTTTTATGCAACCACCAACTTTAATTCTTATTCTTAGGCAACAAACGATTTTAAATAAATAAAAATATGATTTCACATCTATACCAACTATATATTATAAAATTGTTAAATGCCAAATTAAAAAAAAAAACAAAAATATTTAAAAACAAACTACTCAGTTCGATTAATTAAGGTCTTCTGAAACCAAATCTGTCGATGTTTGTTTGTTTGTTTGTTTATTCGGGCTTCACGAGTGGCTATCCGTATACAATTAACCCAGTACTGCCTAGCGTGTCCATATGGACACAAAATTATGAGTAAATAAAACGAAATTGTAATTACGGCTACACTAAACATTTTTTTAATATGGCAAATGTTTCTAATTGCTTTCAATAGATTCAGAGATTTCTTGGGTTCATATTCTATTTTTTCTATTCTCTTACCCCAATCCATGTAATTTATATACAAAAATAAAAAAAAAAATGAAAAAAAAAAAATAATTCGGGCATTACTGGGTTAATATTTAAATGATTTTTCTCTGAGTATAATTTCTACAAAAATGAAAAAAAAAGTTTATATGCTGTCTGTATCTCTTCATGGCTCAACCGTTGAGCTGATTGAATTGAAATTTAGAAAAAGGTAGATAAAAATAATTGGCATAGGCTAAAAATCTTCATAATCACAACTATAACAAAGTTAATTATTTAGAGCGAAGCGGGTTTAAGTTAGTAATAAAATAAAGTCAATAAAAAATGAACTCTTTATTTTTTAACTTATTGCTGTTTATTTGAGGTATGAAGAAAAATAATGCACGCTCAAAACAACTTCAGCCTTTATCTTTTTAACCCCCGCGCAGTCACCAGGCGATACCTTGTCACGGCAATATCACGCTGTCAGCGTGCGTGTCACCAGGAACACGCAAATTTTAAATCCGATTTATTAGTGTCACGTTCAGGTGTCACAACAAATGGTGCTAGGCGACCGTTTAAAAATACGTATCCTATGGTTAGATTGTTCATATTCTTGCCATACACATAACTGAGTCATCCACTTATTTTTGCTAATTAACTAGATATTTTGTGACAATTGGAAATAGATCTACCCTGCATTCTAATTAAATAAATTGCAAATATTTCAATAGACAAGAATATCATTCAATAGTCGATGGATAGGCGAGAATATATTTCAATAGTCGACAGATAGGCGAGAATATCTTTCAATAGTCGATAGCTATGCGAGAATATATTTCAATAGTCGATAGATAAGCGATAATATTATTTTAATAATCGTTAGATTGATTGGCGAGAATATATTTCAATTGTCGATAGATTGGTGGGAATATTGACTGCATTGTTGGCGCAGTGATTTAAGTGGCCGCTTCTCCACCGCGCTGTCGAGTGTTGTGGGTTCGATCCCCACACGGGACAACAACTTTGTGTAAACCACAAATTGTTGTTCTGAGTCTGGGTGTTCCGTGTTTCCGTTATTTGAATGTTTGTAAAGTTCCCGCGACACAGGAATTAATCCTAATGCCATTTATAAAAAAAAAAATCTTTCAGTAGTCATCAGTTAGGTGAAAATAGGGCATTTTCTCACGATGTTTAAAATTACATATTCTTTTGTGATTAATGCTTCTATAATATAAAAACCAAACGCTTGCTTCCAATGTAACGACTTTTATTAAATTTATTTTAATTTATTAAGAATATCAATTGATAAAATCGCTAAAGTATAATAGAAAAGAGATCAACTTAGAATAAATTTAGATTTGAAAGAAAATAAAACTTTTAATTTTCAGCTCCCACCTCTGGAATTCTCAGTTTTACGAGTAAATCGATACAAACTCGAATATATTTTAACAGATATTTAGATGCAAAATGTTTTACGATACACTAGACTGCCCACTCTCGAAACGACATCAATTCCAGAAACAGTCAGGCCGGTCAGGTTTCACAAAACGATGACACCTTTTATGACTGCAACTTTAGATTTTGTTGTTTTCTTGAGAAACTATGTACATGTAATGTATGAATGTAAATATATTGACAATGTCTAGTTGTCACCTGAGATTGGTTCCATAAAACTGTATGAACGGAATCTGAATAGAAGGTGCGTACCGAATAAACAAGTTATAAACAATTTATGTGTCTAAGATACAAAAACACATTTAGTATACGTTACATTGTATCTCTTTATGTTACAAAGGAATATGTTTATATTTAAATTGATTGTGTTAATATAAATATGTGTCATCTATACTAGGTGCAGTTTATATATCTACTAGCTTTTGGCTGCGGCTCCACCCACGTGAATGTTGGTTTTCCGCTACACAGGAAATCTCGACACAATCCTACATCTATATAAAATGCTTAAAAACCAGTTTTACTTGACCTCTTGTACTTTAATGGCGGCTACTAAAACAGTGATCCAGCTGTATCTTTAATTTTACTAGACCGATTTTGATGAAACATGCCGCAGTATTTAAGTCGGAACAGTACCTTTAATACTGTAACAGTTTAGATAAAATCTACCAGCTGATTTTTTCGTGAAGCCCGAACAAACAAACAAACGTCGACGGATTTGGTTTCAGAAGCCCTTAATTAGTCGATCTGAGTAGTTTGTTTTTAAATATCTTTGATTTTTGAAAATTTGACATTTAACAATTTTATAATAGTATAGATGACAAATGCGGCTATTGTAAACAAAATTTCTAATAACAATATTAGAAATTTTGTTTTGCTGTTACAAAACAGCAAATTGTGTTTCAAAAACGGATCTATTATAATTTCCTTATGTCTGTCCGCTGATATATTACAGCCATATTACTTGGAAACTATTAGCAGTATGTAGAAGAAATTTGGAATATAGATGTTTTCTGGGAACTCCTGGAATGGTGTACTAAAATTTACAAAACAATTAAAAAAATAAAAGAAAAGGGACTCCATAAATAAAACAGTATCCCATACGCCACGGGTCGGTATCCCATAAGGGTAGGCAGAGACCACAATTTGCCACATACTACGATCCCGACATACCTCTCTCGCCTCATCCACATCCATACATGTTTTATACACTTCCGTCCATTAAGGGTCCTACAAACTTTTTGAAACAAGTTGTTGTTTTAAATAAATTAATAATGTAGATCATTATATAATAATAAAAATACATTACAGTAAATTAAAAAAAAATAGTGTGCAAAGTGCTCCCGCTCTTAATTCATACACGTCACATCATGTAACGTAAGCTAATTAAATTATTAGACACACATTTGAACGAGCTGGGTAGTTAATGAGTCATTTTTATGGTCATTCTATGCATGAGCAAATATGAGACGTTTTTGATTACCGACAGCATGGGCTAATTGGGTAACTGATGAAATAACTTTTTAATTATGTATCTGGAACGCGGCGTACATTTTGTATAGATAGATAGATACAGTCGTCATCGTCTAATCGTCCCCAGTCTATATTATTCCCCACTAAAGGGGCACGGACTTCCCCCGATCTGGAAGGGGATCAGGCCGTAGTCTTACCACGCTGGCCTAGTGCGGATCGGTAGACTTCACACACCCATGCGGGCATGTAAGTTTCCTCACGAAGTTTACCTTCTCCGTTAAGTACATTGGTGTTTACAATGTAGACCAGAGGTGCTCAAACTTTTTTGCCTTGTAGACCACTTGTAATGGTTTTCACTTTTGGGTAGACCCCCAAAGCGTAGTTAATATAACATTGTAGTAAATGTATTAACTTTAAATGTGTTTTTGACAGTTGGTCTGGGTCATAGTCCCCCATCATTTCATTTTCATTTAATATCATTTATTTACAAAATTTGACATTTAACCATTTTATATATGGTACAGATAGATCGATGTACAATTTTATATATGGTACAGATCCAGGTCATTGTCGATCCATAGGGTATCCATATAGACCACTTTGGGTATCAATGATGTAGACCGTACATGAACTAGAAATGACTCAGTGGTACGGGATGGGGATTGAAAATACGACCTTTCGATAGCAAGACACCACTACACCACCCATATACTATACCATACTATATCGGACCGCATCGCAGCACACCGCACCGTACCTCACCATTTCGCACAATACCGCACGATACCACACGATACCATACTATAATATACCATATCATATCGTACTATACTACAGATGCAGTACTGCACACCAGTATAACAAATTTTAGAAACAATGAAAAATAGACAGTGCGCATTGGCTAGTCTTATGTATCACAATATGCGATTTCTTCCAGAAAACTTTTGGATGGAATAAAAAACATCGAAAGATGGCGCTGAAGAGCATATTTTACAATTGTTTGGCCAATGTTATCACTGTATTAATGGTATAACGTTAATGTACGCTCTGTGACGCCGGCATATGGTAGCGTCACTCCAGTCCTCGTGGATGCTGTGAGAACCAGCTAAGGGTTGTCATTCAATAAAAACATTATCCCCGTTATCAAGTCAAAATCTACTGTGGTCTCCAAGACGTCAGTCAAGCGTGGAGGTTATGGCAAATGCCCTCTTTTTCTGGAGGAGCCCTGTGTCCAATAGTGGACTTCCACATATTGATGATGACGAATATTATATACTGGCTTTTGCCCGCGGCTCCGTCCGCGTGAATGTCGGTTTTCCGCAACATGGGAAATCCCGACACAATCATAG
>WUAW01000727.1:475-11478 GCA_017165845.1 Thaumetopoea pityocampa | reverse complement strand
GACAATATGCATATGATTTTGAAATTTTGAAATTTGCTCGACTTTTGCTGAATAAAGTATAAAATTGAATAATATTAATGTTGAGTCCATTAGCCATTATCATATCTTACTTACTTCATGACTTAATCCAGTTAGCGTTTTTAGGTCGACCACGTAGTGACCAATTTTTAGGGTTATTAGAACAAGAGCACATAGCGTCGGGGAGGTTACTAATGTAATCAAATTATGCTAAGAAATACTTTTTTGTATTTTTTTGACCAAGATCCAAACTATAATCTACTTTCGGCAGGATTTTGCCGATCTGTCTCTTGAAGAAGGAGCTTTGGTAGATTTAAACTATCGTACGAGTGAAATCTGGTTTATCAGTGGACGTCAAGTGAAAATCAAGCTGAATTAATAAAATACTGATTATGTGAATGGGAATTTAATATCTGAAAGCTGTGTTAAGTTTATCATTGTGTTGCTATTATCATCATTATCATATCAGCTGAGAGACGTTCACTTAGACATAGGCCTCCTCCAATGATTGTCATATCGAGCGGTTGTAAGCTGATTGCATTCATCGGTTACCTGTGACCTTAATCAGGTTATCGGTCCACCTAGTCCGGGTTCAATCTATACCACGTATTTAGGTTCCAATACGTCATTGTAAATACATTTTCTATAATACCGACGATGATATCGTCGGTATTATAGAATATATAGTCTGAAAACTTACAAGTAGCCTTTTAAAGTATTTGTTATTTAGAAGAACCCCAAAAATGACATTTCATATATTGACATCCTAAATGACATTTCAGGTACTAGGTAACCATGAATTTGATAATGGCGTTGAAGGTGCAGTACCATATTTGAAATATTTGAATGATCCAGTGGTTACAGCCAATATGATTGATGACGATGAACCGACTATACAAGGACTTTATAACAAAAGTATTATTGTTGAAAGGGAAGGCAGGAAAATTGGTATAATTGGTATAATTATAGCTAGCACAGACGTGAGTAAATACTAAATTAAATCTTTATCATTTAAATGTATGTAAATAAACATATTCTTTATTTCTATATCTTATATACACTCATGCCGATATCCCATAAGGGTAGGCAAATACCACAGTTCGCCACATACTACTATCCAGACACACCTTTTTGCCCTTATTCTCACTCAGACATCTTCATACACTTTCGTCAGTTAAGGGTGCTGCGAAATTTACCTTTTTTAAACAAGTTGTTGATTAGATCAAGGTAAAATTTCCTGGGCACCCTCTTCAGATACTTCCATTGATATTTGCTCGGTATATTCGTTTCATTATTTATACCTCACTCATTCTTTCCTTATGACCAAACCATTGGAGCATTCTTTCCTAATGACCAAACCATTGGAGCATTATTATCTTGATCCTCGTAACACATCATACTTCATCAGCACCGATCACTTATCACACTGTTTCTCAATCGATCATTCATTATTCTATCTTGTATCTCCTGTACAAAATATTATTTTTCTTTTACTCTAACGCCTAATATAGTAGAAAAAGTATCATTCTTAGGATATATTATTGAAATAGTGAAATATTTTGAAATTATCTAATGCAATATTTCGTGATACGATTAAACGTGAATCAAACTAAGAGTTTGAATTGCAAATGAGAAAAAAATTAAATAATTTTCTAGAAAATTGTGATTTAGAAATAAAAAATAAAATATAAATGTAAGACCTCGATGCAATCAGTGGAATAACAAAGCAAATATTGAATTTCTGACTATTAGGTCAATTCCATCATACTCACAATAAGTGCTGTAAAAAGAAGTGGTTAGCAAAGTCAATTAAAGCAATCAATTTATTTTAAAATATTTATTCTACTTCGTACATTAATTTTCGTCTCTTTAATATGAAAAAAATCACTCCAGTAATAGCGACCTTTATGCACATTGAAGGATGACCTGCAAGTAGCGAGAAGGTTATCCTTTTATTCAATCAGAAGCAGGATGTGAAAGCGGTGCGCCATCGTTTTGTGCCCCCTTCAAGGGGACAGAGAACAAAACTCCCTGTCGATAGGAGAGAGTCGTAGAAGACAGGCCAAAGTTCTTATTCTGTCAATGAAGATGTTATGTGTATTTTAGTGGGGGCAAGCCGCACATTACTGTTGTGTCATGCCCTCGGTATTGCAGTATGCGTTCTGGCATTTCCCACAATTATAAAAGTGGGGGTAGATAGCGACGCCCTTTGACGTATACGACATTTTGACCCAATTTTTGTTGTATGTGGCGACATAATAATAGCGTCCCGCCATTTCTTACCATGGATGTTGCGCGAAACAGCTAAGGGGTGTAACGCGATAATGGGCAGTAGCGTTATTCTCTTAATCAATATCTACTGCGATCACCGAGTCGTCTGCTGAACGTGAAGATTATGGCAAATCCCTTTTTCTTGAGGAGGTGTCTCATGTCCAGCAGTGAACTTTCACGGGCTGATGATAATATGGGGCGAGCCTATAGCCTATAGCCCTACCTAAATTTTGTAACTGACCTAATATATTTAAGAGTATTTTATTTTGATCTTAAAAATACGATACCATTTAACTAAAAGATCACAGAGCAGAAGACTGTATCTTATATTATTAGGCACAAAATATTAGACATATAAGGTATTAGACTATTAAAAAATTGCTAAATGTCAAATTTTGTAAATTAAAGATATTAAAAATAAACTACTCAGGATCAGAAAAACGGCTGTAGGAACCAAATCTATCGATGTTTGTTTGTTCGACCTTCACGAAAAACCCAGTTGGTAAATTTTGATCCAACTATTACCGTCTTAACAGTATTATTCCAACTTAAATACTGCGGCATGTGTCATCAAAATTGGTTCAGTAGAATTGAAGATACAGTTTGATCCCTGTTTTAGTAGCCGTTGTTAAGGTAGAGAGGTCAAGTAAAAGTGGTTCTTTGACTATTTATATAAATCTGTTTATGTCGGGATTTCCCATGTAGCGAAAAACCGACATTCACGCGGGCGGGTCCACGGTCAAAAGCTTGTTTTTAAATAATTGTTTTATGAGTAAATAGTGAATTATTAAATAGTTGGAGTTTGGATATTATTATTTTACGACATTTTTGATTATGATATATTATTCTGAAATTTGTTTAGAAATGAAGGTCAAGGTTTATTCGCATAACTTATGTTTTACTGTATTTACCTTATCAACCCTTCTGCTGTTCCACTGTAGGACATGGGTCTTCTCTCAGAATGGGAGGGGTTAGATTAACGGTTCACCACGCTGGCCTGATGCGGTCTAGTAAACTTTACACAGCATCGAGAAAATACCTCCGATTTCCTCATGATTTTGTCCTTCATTTTTAAGTTAATAACTATTAATTATTAATACACACATAATTTTGAAAAATCAAAGGTATCCATTACTCATTAACAATTGTCGAACATCAAAAACATATCTTCAAAAGACGGTCCGAAAGTTCAAAATAAGGTATGATTTAAATACATGTATCAATATTTCTTCTAAACAATGTGATATAGGGAGTGAGCCTATTGTCATGAGAACAGAATTATTGATATAATGTATTACACGAGTTTACTACGTTAAACGAATTTTTGACACCTCTAGAGAAAGAAGCCTGACATTATTGATCTGATTACCCTGGCATCGAGGTAGGCAGATATTTTCTTCTTCTCTGTTATCAAAACAAAATAATTGTAGAAATGAGGATCTGCTGGAGGCATGATAAAAATCAGAGAAATTAAATAAGGTGAGATCCACATTAGGGGTAAAGTTCTAATAATTTTTGACATTTTCAGACACTAGCTTCAACTGGACATCTTAAATTTACAGATGAAGTAGAAGCTGTTAGAGATGAGGCTGAGAAATTACACGAACAAGGCGTCAACATAATTATAGTGTTGTCGCACTGTGGTCTTGATATTGACAGGTAAGATGTTTTGATGCATATATACTAGGTTTCGATCGCGGCTCCGCCCGTGTAAATGTCGGTTTTCGTGCTAAATGGAAAATGCGGCAATAGCAAAAAAGTCGGATTTACAAAATGTCTATGAACCATTTTTAATTAAACTCTCTTACGATAATGGCCGCTATTGGAACCGCATGGGTATGTGAAATCTACTGACAGACACTAGTTCAGTGCGGTAAACTACGGCCTAACCTTCTCCTGAATACGGAAGTCTATAACCCTGTTCTGGTGACAAATATGATCTGGGAATAATGGAAGATGAAAAAAAGAATATTCATTTATTTAAACTTTTTACTGTTATCTTTGGGTAGTACTGAGATAAAAAAATAATAGCACTATCAATACCACGAGACTATATATATAGTAATTAAGCCTGAAATCTGAAAACTCAGCACTATAGATCGCTTGTAATAGCTGAACCCGAGTTAATGAAAAAGCTCTTTTAAGGGACTTTTTCAGTGTTTCAAGTTATTAGTATAAATTATGTAACGTACAATTATTTATTAACATAAATGTAATTAGTGTATTGGTGGTGTAGTGGTTTAGACACGGCTTACGATCGAAGGGTCGTGTGTTCGAATCCTGGTCCCGTACCGCTGAGTTATTGTTTGTAATTCATGTACGGTCTACATTGTAGACACCAATGTACTTAACGGAGAAGGAAAATTTCGTGAGCAAACTTGCATGCCCGCATGGGTGTGTGAAGTCTGCCAACCCGCACTAGGCAAGCGCGGTAGACTACGGCCTAATCCCCCTCCTGACCAGGAGAGGTCTGTGCCCCTGTAGTGGGGACGATATGGACTGGGATGGTTATAAATGTAATTTAAATTATTTCATTTATACTATTATAAAATTTTAAAATGTCATTTTCTGTGCATTAAAGATATTTCAAAAAATCTAACTCAGATCAACAAATTAAGTGCTTCTGAAACCGAAACCATTTTTGATTTTCTTCGCGTCTGTTTGTTTGTTTGTTTGTTCACACTGTTGTAGTCTTAAAAGCACTATTCCAACTTAAATATTGCAGCATGTTTCATCAAAAGTGGCCAAGTAAAACTAGAGATACAACTTGATCTCCGTTTCAGTTTATAGTACGAGAGCTCAAATAAAAATGGATAGTCGACTTTTAGTAAATCTATAATTATTACATTCACGTGGGTGAAGCTGCAGGCAGAACCTAGTAATTTAACATTAATTCTAACCGTTAATTATAATAATAATTCAAATGTCTGTCCGTGATTTCGAAATAAAGGCTTTTTCTTCAGTAAACCCAATGAGGCAATAAAAGAAGAAGTTTTGATGTAAAAAACAATATGTTGTTTTAATTGTTTTTTTTTATTATTATAGAGAAATAGCTCTTAATGGTGGTCCATACATCGATATTATAGTTGGCGGACACAGCCACACGCTGTTGTATAATGGTGTGGCTCCTGAGAACAGCGGCTTCACACCTCTGGGGCCATATCCAGTTATTGTCGACCAAGGACAAAGACCTGTTAGTAAAATATATTTTTTATCTATGCTATTATAAAATTGTTAAACGTGAAATTTTCAAAAAATCAAAGACATTTAAAAACAAGCTACCCAGGTCGACTAATTAAAGGTTTCTAAAACCGAATCCGTCGATATTTTGTTGTTTGTTCGGGCTTCACGCAAATATCAGCAAGTAGATTTATGTTAAACTATTATAACCTTAAAGGTACCACCCCGACTTAAATAATGTGGTACGTTTCATCAAAATCGGTTAAATAGAATTGAATATACAGCTTGATCCCTGTTTAAGTAGCCGCCGTTAACGTACGAGAGCTCAAGTAAAACTGGTCCTAAGGTTTTTCATATGAATCTATGATTGTGTCGGGATTTCCCATGTGCCATAAAACCGATATTAACGCGGGCGGAGCCGCGGGCAAAAGCTAGTTATTTATACAATACTAGTTCATTAAAATTTCATGCGCTTTAAATTTGGTTTATACTCTATTGGCCTTATTTATAAAAATATTTACAACTAGTTTAAGCTAATCTGTAGTTTGTTCCTTTCAGTCTTAATAAATTTGTAATGATATAGAAAGAGACAAACCACGTGTTAGCTTAAAGCGGGAATAAAAGATTTTATGAATAAGGAGGTATATATCTATCGATGTGCCGGGGCAATGGGCAACGGAGTTATCTCGTTATTCAATCAAAATCTACTGCGATCTCCAAGATGAGTGTGGAAATTATGGCAAATCCCTCATTTTTAAAAGAACAGGCCAATTTCCAAAATTGGTATTCCATGCGTTGACGATGATACATGTCTATGTCATACAATTACCATTTTTGACGTTTTTGATAATTGATCGGCTCCTATAATGTGCTATAATAATGTGCTCATACAATTAGACACAAGAATAAAATAGAAGTTTTTAAGATTAGTGCAAACAAGTAAACAAACTCTAGCTCTACAACATTTGGCTATACAATTTGGCTTTTCAGTGCTTGCTTTCACTACGAACTGAAATCTTAACTTCTCCATTATTTTTCAAAATAGCTAACAAATTGTTGTCTTATAAGGTTCAAAATTTTCATTTTATAAGGTTCAAAAGTTCCTCATTACATTCCCACGGCGTAATGGAGAGGAAAGGAAATAGGATGAGGTGGAAAAGATGTATTGAGAAAGGAATATGGAATTAGTAGTAGAACGGGGGCCGGGGTCGCTTACTCCTATACTTAAATGTATTTGCCGGGCAAGCTTAAAGACTAACCTTACCTTACTATAATGTTTCAATATTTATCTTCTTCAGGTATTAATAGTACAAGCGGCAGCTCACACCCAATACCTAGGGGAGATCAAGCTTTACTTTGACGATGAAGGTGAACTTTTAGATTGGGGAGGCAACCCACATTTTTTGGGAAACGAAATTGTACAAGGTACGTCTAATTGAAAGAAATAAATACAAATTCCAATCTAGGATAAGGTCTTAGTTAAGACGATAAATTACTGGATGGACTAATTGATGTAATAAATATGGTAGACTTTTCGAAAATTGATGCTGTACTATAAGTCATTCACAAATTTTCATGGAATATAGCCACAAATAGTTTGCTGTTATTTACGCAGACTGCGCATTTTTTTTATTTCCTATTCAACTGCATTTACAGTCTCTTTCCAAGTGCATTCATTAATTAAATAATAGGGGTATAATTATAATCTAATAATTATTGTCATGCATTAAAAAGAAAAGCAAACAAAATATTGATTCAGTGTTATCAACCATAGAAGTTTTAGAATAGAAGAGAATTAATACTGCGCATCAGTTTAACACATTTAGTAAAGTATTATATTACAACTAAGTAAAGTGTACATAGGGAGGTCTTATCGGAAACTGCGATTTCTTATAAATAATCTTAAATGGACAGAATTGTGTAAACACAATATAGTAAAAATTCCTTAGTCAAGTACCCGTTTTAAATTACCTACTTCACTATATAATACCACGCATCCTCAACAGATGGCGTAGCTCTTAAGTGACGATATCAAGTCTGAATAACACTAATGAAGTTTTATAACGACTTAGTGTATATACAATGTCTCGACATCAATCATCGGAGCAATGACAGACCCCGCCATATATTAATTCCTTCTGGTCGGAAGATCTTGCTTTTTCCGATACTGCCACTCCTGCCAGTTCTATGTATAGCTGGTGACGTCCCGACGCCATCATCAATGTATTCATCAAATTCACGATTGATTAGTCACTCCGCAAAAAGTGGTGACTCGTGAAGGATGTTGACGATAACAACATTCATTCCGCCAAAAACATATTAAAATAAATAATAATAATAACAGATCACAATATACCTGTTACAGCGCCAGATGTATTGGAAAAGGTCAACGAATATCTACCAATGATAGAAGAACTAGCTTCTCAGGAAATAGGCTCGTCCATGGTCGGCCTATCTGCCAGTTGCGCGTGCTCTGAATGCAACCTTGGCAATTTTATTTGCGATGCTTTCATGCATGCTGTAAGTATTCGGTATCATCTTTGGTCTGCGGAAATATCTCATGAAAATGTGCTTCCTCCATAAAAAGGAAGAATTTACCCTAATCTACATGAGTGGCAGGCGTCTTTAAGATCATGGTAGATGTTAATTGAATCGGAGGATGACAGTGCTGCCCATTATCCTGATGTATGCCTTAAGCTAGTTCTCATGGTACACTCGGTGAGGGATGAAGTGACACTATTATAATGATAGCTCCATACAGCAAGTTATTACTGATTTGTAAATATTTTCATTTCTTCAATTAGTTCATCGTTTCTCTCATCTATTGCTTAGTAGAACAGCTGCAGCTTTCTCAGCTTTGAGAACGATAGTAATTGCAGGATTGGCAAGATTATTCTTATTTATTGTACGTAAAATATGTTGATAAAATTTAAATCATTTATTTCTAGGTCATGGATAGAGCAGAGGGTGAAAACTGGCACTATGCACATTTCTGTGTAATAAACCAGGGGGGAATTAGAGCCCCTATAGAATCAGGAGGTATATATAGTTTGTTCGTTAATATAAATCCAATTATTTTCGTCATATCCAAATAATATTTTATGAGTTTTATGAGACATATCAGTGGTAATTCTAGTACTAGTAAGAGCAAGAAAATAAGCAATTATCGTTAAAACGAATTGATTAAATACCAAATAATGCCCAATTCAGGAAACAAACCATGTTGATTCTTTTTCACGATTTCACGTACATTAGGGTCTGTTGTTATTGTAGCGGATGTGGCAATTAGGCAAAATTAGAGGATCTATTGTCGTCTAACGTTATTACTGTAAAATTTCATAATAATTACCCCTCTTTTCTCATCTTGACCAGACTCGTTGAGATATTGGAACAAATTTTAATATGCTTTTTGAAACATAGAGAAGCAATGGAAATGATAGTATGCTTGGCGGGTTGCTGTTTTCAATACTATCACTACTCTATTTTACTGAATAGAGTGGTGGTAGTATTGTTATCAGTTTATATTACTGTATAAACTGACAGTAAGAACGTTTCTTCTGACACCTAAATATTTAATTTTAATTATTTCAAAGTTTAGTTATCACACCTGTTTATACGGAACTCTTAAAACTTAAGATTCTGTAGATAGTTTTGTACTTAATTACAATTTATCTTGCAGTGATCACATACGAACGCGTGATTTTGTCCACGCCTTTTGAAAACAACGTTGAAGTTTTCGAGCTAAGAGGAGATTATATAATGGAAATGCTAGAATATTCAGTCACCAACAACCCTTACGCCGGCGCGAGAATGTTACAAGTATCAGGTGATTTAGTTTAAGAAATCTATTCAGTATAAAGTATTTTTGAAAAATAAAATGAAATTTAAAAACAAATAGGGAAAAAAATAAGATATAAATAATATAGAGCATCCCTATTAGAGTTGCACGACTATTTGAGAAACAACTAAAGGTAAAATTATAGTCTAGTAATCTACCTACTTAAGAAGAAATTGCTTTTAAGCTTGCTCAAACACTCACTATGGACAGTTATTTTGACTAGTATCTAAACAGGAGAGAACATAAAGGGACGATAAAATTTGAAGGTTATCGAGCCTTTGTATGAGAATATAATATTTCGAAAGTTTTAAAGTAAGCTAATTCCGAATTTTATTAGATCTCAGGACAATATTTTAGTTGTAATCCTATTATAGTTGCGCGACTATTTCAGAACTAGCTAAAAGTAAAATTATTGCCTAGTACTATACCTACCTATAAGAAGGAATCGATTTTAAACTTGCTCAAATATTCACCATGGATGAATATTTTGACGAGTATCTGAATAGAAAAGAACGCGAAGGGACGACAAAATTTAAAGCTTACTAAACTGTTTCATGAGACTATGATATTTCAAAGGTTTTAGAATAAGGAATAAGCTAATACCGGATTATACTGGATCTTAGGAAAATATTTTTGGTGTATCGGTAATTTGAGCTTTGTTCTATGAAAAATATATCTCGTTTTTGCCTTATTTCTTATCTGGTTACTTTTTTATGTTCTATTAACCTAAAGATTAATCACCATCATATCACCATAAATACACCTCACCATCACACCATCAATAGGTTTCCCTATTATAAATATATGGACTTTATTTGGGAATGTAAGAAGGGAGATCAAGCCATAGTCTACCCTGACAGGCTTATCACGCAGTTTTTTCTCCGAGCACACGGAACCAAGGATGTAGGAAATAGATCAGTTTGAAAAGTCGTTGGTGCAAGAAAAATCTAAACTCATGACTTCTTTACTGCAAGTCGAGATGAATCTGCCATACCTGGACATCACTAAATGCTACATTTTGAACATTGCCACAATAAAGGGTCGCATGACGATACCGAGACAAATATTTTAAGACGATAAGTTATCGATCATATCTTGAGACTGCTATACATATAATACTGCTATACACAAAACATGAATGTTGCGCACTTTAATCATCTTAACGTCTTAATCGCATCTTGTTATGAAGACAAAAAGGTTCATTCTCCCTTGAACATATTCCACTAATTGACAAACCCATTACCATCTCTTCAAACTGCCATTTACATTTCAAAATTGAATATCGAACGATGAACCGCAGGGCTGCACGTGATCTTCGACGGAGCTCGTCCAGTAAATGACAGGGTCCTTGACGTCACAGTCAGATGTATTGAGTGTGATGTCCCTAGATACGAGCCTTTGAGGCTTGACAAGTATTACAGGGTCGTATCGCAAAACTTTATCGGGGAAGGTGGCGATGGTTTTAGTGTAAGTGACAACCCTATTAAACGATATGGTAATGAGGGTATCTGCATATTATTCAAATAAATGTAGTATTAATCAATGATAGTAGTTATACAGTAGTAGTAGTTATACATATGTAAGGAAATAATTAAGATGTCAACCATCGTAATTTATTTATATCTTGATACACTCCACGACAAAAGTATAGACCACCCCCCTAATTTCGTAATATTCAATGTTAAATTGTAGATAA
>WUAW01000725.1:41289-52506 GCA_017165845.1 Thaumetopoea pityocampa | reverse complement strand
AACTTCAAGAGTAGAGTTTCCAACAGTTAGTGCGGTGGGTGCAACATGGACGTTAAACATGACCTTTGTTTGGTTTTACATGAAATTTGATTTTACAAGCCCTTAATTAGTCAATCTGTGCAGTTTGTTTTTAAATATCTTTGATTTTTGAAAATTTGACATTTAACAATTTTATAATAGTATAGAATATATCGCTCGTCTAATAGAACAATGACGTATTACATTTTTTCAATTTATCAGAAGAAGCGTTTCATTTCAAAATTTGATTATACCCATTTTGTAAATCATATCGATTATCATGATTGTTCATACTTTATTTATATTAATAATTTGAGCATTCTCGAAATAAATCCATATTAAAAAATCCACACTAGACAACAAATCATCCAAATTAAACACAAAATAAAATTTTAACTTTTTTGCAATTACGTCATTATTCTATTGGATGAGCGATATGTAAGCATATCGTTCTCTAGTATCAGAAAACACAGAGAAGCATAATTTGGGGCTGCGTCAAAACGTGTCGATAGTGTCCTCAATTTGCCATAGTCTCGAGACTCCACACTTAGCAGGAATGTTGGAATTTACAGTAGAAATTTATTGAATCGCAAGTCGTCGCTGCTCATTAACCTGGTACATATACCCTTAGCTAGTTATCACCGTGCACGCTTGCGGAGAAATCGAGTGACGGTATAATTAGCCCATCTTTTACCAGGACGTGGGAAGCATTGCTTAACCGGGAGATCGCTTTAAATATCGATTTACGACTACAAAAGGCACAAATTATTTTATAAGCTAAGCATTATGATCAAAACAAACAGAATTCTTTTAATATCGACCTTTGGAATAGCAAATAGACATTTGTACTTTACAAAAAAATTACAGTTGGGCTCAGCTTAAATGTAATTCGATAACACGTACGGATTTCTTTTGATTTTCCCACCAAAGTATAAGTAGTGTCAGAGATTGTAGCCTAATTAACAGTCAGCATTCGAGCCGATTTATTAGTTAAGCAACGCTTATCGGGACTGGTTTTCGATGGGTCTCCGATATTACATTAAAATTTTACGTAGATAACTCACATTTTTCACTCTTGCTCTGTGGCGCCAGCATAATAATAGCGTCACTCCAACTCTTATCGTGGATGCTGTGAGAACCAGCTAAGGGGTGTATGGTAGCAGCGTAGGTGGTTTAGTAGGGCTATGCACGACTAGTAATCAAAAAGTCGTGGATTCGATCTCAGACCGAATGACTGGTTATTTCATACTTATGTATGGTCAAGGAAAACGTCGTGAGGAAACCTGCTTGTACGCATAGGTGTGTGAAGGCTAATCTTAAGCTGGTAGCGAGCCAGTGTGGTAGATTACGACCTAATACCTGTCTTGATTAGGGGAGGCCCGTGTTCCTGGAGTGGGGATGAATAATTGGGAATTAATGTNGTCTTGCTCTGTGGCGCCAGCATAATAATAGCGTCACTCCAACTCTTATCGTGGATGCTGTGAGTACCAGCTAAGGGGTGTATGGTAGCAGCGTAGGTGGTTTAGTAGGGCTATGCACGACTAGTAATCAAAAAGTCGTGGATTCGATCTCAGACCGAATGACTGGTTATTTCATACTTATGTATGGTCAAGGAAAACGTCGTGAGGAAACCTGCTTGTACGCATAGGAGTGTGAAGGCTAATCTTAAGCTGGTAGCGAGCCAGTGTGGTAGATTAGGACCTAATACCTGTCTTGATTAGGGGAGGCCCGTGTTCCTGGAGTGGGGATGAATAATTGGGAATTAATGTTAGGTAATATTGCATTGGTGTTTGACCAGGTATGAAACACCCACCTACATATCGAAATACAAGACACAAAATTACACCTTTACTCATCAACATCATCATCACCAGTCCGTGGAGGTCCACTGCTGGATAAGAACCTCCTCTTTAAAAAAAGAGGGATTTGCCATAATGTCCAAGCTTGGCTGGCGTCTTGGAGATCGCAGTAGATTATGATTTAATAGGATAGATCTTGATAGTCTTGAAAGATTGTTAATTACTGGAGGAGTGGAAGGAAAGAGAGGAAGAGGTCGCTCTCCCACTAGATGGAGCCATACTACTTAGGACGCAACAGGCGCTACACTTCAAGCCTCCACGCAGAAGGCTTAAAATAAGAAGGAGTGGAGAGAGATGGTGGCAAGAGTTTTACACCCTGATCACGTCCCTCAGTCATGAGGATACGACCAGATGTTATTATTATGCCAACGTCACATAGCGGAATAATAGCGTCTCACTCCTCTCTAATTATACCTATTTCACGAGTAGTTTAATATTCCCAGCAACAGTAACGACTAATGTATACCTACTCGTAATCTTTGCCGCTTTAGTTTCTCGTTACACGTGCTCAGCAAAATTCCCGGCGTCCAGCACACTCGTTCTCGCTTGAACTTTGATACCGACATTACAAACGTCGCCATTACTAGATGCGCAGGTAAGTTTTGTTGTGTAATAATAAATAATTAAATATTAGTGGTGGAATGGTAGCATTCATCAAACGCCATTTTGAAAACTTTAAAGTAGTTCAGTTTAAAGTTCACTGTTTTTCTTTTAAAGTATTACAGCTAATTTTAAACTATTTTATCGTCATCAAACTAAATTTTAATATCAATAGTCAAATAAATATTACGACGCATAAATCTTAAAGATTACGAATATATAGGAGTCTTTTGTTTTAATATGGATGTGTTTAAATGTATAATATATATTATGTATTTTTTTAGGATTTAACTTTTTGAATAAATGTGCATAATATTACAATTGCAATACTATATTCCGCTATGAATACCGCCATGTATCCATCTAATAAAGGTTGTTTGAAAGAGATCGCATATTGCGATAAGACAGCCCAATGTATATTACCTATTACTTGTTTGTTGTTTGTAATTTTTTTTTATATTTGTGTGCAATAAAGATTTTTATTTTATTTTATTTTATTCTATCCTCTTATCTCGAGTGAAATGTCGCTTAGTGATTTTTTCTTTCTACCATCGTCTAAATGTTTTATTTACATATATATAATTGTGCATATAATATTTTGAAGAACATTAGTATCGAATGTACTGACTGCGTATTTCCTGTCGGATAGGTTGAGTGAGTTGAGAATATATTGTATAGGTATTAATCTGTTATGCAAATCTCGTCCATATAAACAATACGTTGTAGTCTCAACAGCGTTCAACACAGATTATAGGTGTTTAATAATAGCTATACATCAAATAATGAATGCTTTTTTTTATTTGTATCTATACTATTATAAAATTGTTAAATGTCAAATTCTGTAATTGAAAGATGTTAAAAAAAAATACACAGATCGTCTAATTATGGGCTTCTGAAGCTAAATCCGTCGATGTTTGTTTGTTAGAACTTCACGCGCAAGCTCGAAAGCTTCATACATACTTATATATTGTTTAATGAGGAGACTGTAGCATAGGTAGTCTGTGGTCAGCATTGGAGCCGAACTTTGGGTTAAGTGGCGTTCACCACGGTCGAGTGCTAACTGTCATCCAATATCTAACGTAAGTCCGATCTTCACCGTGTTTCGATAGTCATGTGATGCAGTGACAGTGAAACTGAATGATACAAGTCGTTTCAGGAATTGGTGGGGCTACGGAGATGACGTCATACAGGAGTCGGTTATCTCAAATCATCATCATAACACCAGCGCTGCAGCACCGGAGGGTTCTAATCCACCGGTGCTGCAGCAATAAGCTGACACGGGGCCTTTTCGGACAGGCATCCAATAAAATAATTAGAATATTACAATTTTAAGCCAATCCTCGTTTTGCATTTTTTATTATTTTTATTATTTATTTTATTTGCTTCATTCTTTCTTTTACTCTATTTCTTATGTCTGCCCTGAATATATATTTTTTTCATTTTATCTTAGCTCGCCCCACAGCAACACTTGTGATAATAAGATAGCAGATCCTGATTTAGGCTATGGTAATAATGAAACGTGAGACAGAGAATGTAAGAGTATATCGCTGCTGCTCTCTCATCATCCCGAAATTCAGTTGCGATTTAAAGTACGTATCAAGCGTGGAGATTATGGGAAATCTCCCCTTTTACCCATGTCCAGCGATGGCATATGCAAATTTTCATAGTAAGATCTAATCTTCACATTTTTTGTCGAGTTTTGGGAATATGGTAGAAATGTAGCTGCAGGGGGTCCACCGGAACCAGCTAAATTTTGAAAGTGGTCTATGAGAAAAAAAAGTTTGGGAACCTCTGGTGTAGAGCATACATCACAGTGTAGAATAGTTGTTTATGTATAGCTTTAATAATTTTTTATACTTACAGATAACCTGGCTGACTACAAGGGACGTTGTCTACCACTAGTCAGGATGGAAGGTAATTTTATGAGTGCTTCTCGTATTTTCATCATCCCCAATCCATATTCGTCCCTACTATAGGGGTATCCCCTCATCAAGAGGGGATTAGGCCATAGTCTACCACGCTGGCCATATTCGGGTTGATGACAGACTTCATGCGTCCATGACGGGCATGCAGGTTTCTTTACGAAGTCTTTCCTTTTCCGTTAAGTACACCGGTGTCTACAATGTAGACTGGACATGAATTAGAAATAATTCAGTGGTTCGTGACCGGGATCGAACCCAAAATCTTGTAAAAGTAAGTCGGATCTGGCACCACTGGGCTACCAATGTACTTCTCTCAGGGATTGTAAGGTGTGTGGCCGTGTTTGGGATGAACAGTTGACTGATTCAGGTTCCAGTTTTGGTGACTGATTGTTGTCCCCAAAATCTCCCAAAACCCCAGCTACATCAATTAATCACTTGAGACACAGAGCGCTCCTCACAAAACGCCAGGTTATAATGTGACACAATTATACTACAATTTAATGTCTACTCCGAATCCCAAGTAGCCTGCAGAGTATGAAAATAAAATAATATTCCTCGTTATGGAGGAGAAGCTTATATCCAGCATTGGCCTACAATAGCTGAGTATCAATAAAGATCAAAAAACTAATATGACCATTAACCAATGCATAATATGACTATTAACCAATGGATAATATGACTATTAACCAATGCATATATGGATACCTCGTAAAAGTTCGTTTAGGTATTGAACAAAACTTGCAAACACTTTGCGGCATACAGTTTACATGCAGCTGCTGTACAGCTGCAGCAGCTGCAGCAGCTGTACAGTTATGTTTGTCACATAACGCGTACAGTAAGTATATTTCCAGCGTCAACTTATTGAGTCAGCGACTGATTTAGACACGCAATTCGATCTAGACGGCAGTTAATTTATACAGTCGGCTACTGATTGAGTTTGCTTTCGATTTGCTAGCATGATACGATATTTATTTATTTTTTGTTTCATGCGAGAAATGTTAAAGAAGATTTCCAATCTTTTGCCGGAAATATTAGGTTACGTGGGACTAGAAAACCAGACAGTGATGACTAAAAGGATATCCAGGATCTCTACCGAGACCTCATCGGTGATTTATCTTTATTGTACCATGGCAATCATCGAATTTTCTTGGTTGATTAGATTATTTTTCTTCTGTTCCGATGTTGCCGCAGCGTGGAATCAAATAAGCTACCGTTTTAAGTAAAGTTGTTGCTTCGACTAACACAATATTCATAATTTTAGCAATTTAATTCGTAGATTTATCAAAACCGGTCAACTTGGAGATACGAGTAAATTCTACCTTATTCATATTTTATTAGAATAATTAATAACATTATTATAATAAATTAATCTTTTTTTACAGTATTCAAAACACTTCTGGTAATCCTGGCTACCGGGTCGCTAGCATCGAGCTACTGTCCGATTTCAAAAATGCAAAACGTTGGACATTGCGCCTACCGCTTCCACTGCACAGGAAATATACGTGGGATTAATCTTCCTAACGAATGCCAGGGCGCTGCCAATTACCCCGTCACTGTAGATGTTACCCTTACTGATGCTATTGAAAGGTCTGACGATAATTTAGACATAGATTTTATAAATACCATCACGACCTTAAAGATATCTGGAAAATGGAAGGAAACCGAACTTTCTATCTTAAAATATATGACAAAACTACAAAAATTTAATATTAGCAATAATAGCTTACAGAAAATTGGAGGTGTGCCATTTTACTATTTGAGCCGTATTGAAACAATTGATTTGTCACACAACAAGCTGAATGATATCTCAGAGTTGTTTCAATTTCAGATGCATCCGAATAGGTTAAGGAAACTTTCATTAGCCTTCAACGCGATAAAGGAATTACCGGGTTATGCTTTTGAAGAATTAACATCATTGACGGAACTTGATCTTTCTTACAATAATATTTCGGATTTAAAGGAAGAGCCTTTTATTAATTTAACTAACTTGCTCGTATTGCGATTAAATAACAACAGAATCAAAGATCTCAACGGTGCTGTTAATAATCTGCAAAATTTAAAACATTTGTATTTGAGAGGCAATCAGATTGAGAATATTGACGTTGAGTCACTCAAAATCATAATACATTTAGAAATATTCGACGTATCTTGGAATCGTCTTGAGAAAATAAATCCAATTATATTTTCAAGGCACTGGGAACACTTTGGTAATCATTCTGTGTGTAAGATTATTCTTTCTGCAAATCATATCACAACTATCCCTAACAGTACTTCGAAGGAAATCACATCCAGATTTGTGAGAGATTTGGGTGGAAATAAAATTGATATTCTGACTGAGCTGGACCTTTCAATGAATTCTATATCAAAAGTTGAATACAGCGCCTTTCAATCTTTGGTCCAACTCGTAACGTTGGATTTGTCTAGAAATGAAATCAGACATTTTCGCGTCAATACAGATGATTTATCTAGCATCAAATACTTAAATTTGAGTCGCAATTCTATAACCCATTTGTATTTAGAAAGTTTCTATTCCATGAACAATTTGCAAAATTTAGATTTATCTTACAACAAACTTGATTATATTCCTGATATGACTTTCTATAACAATAATAATTTGAAACTAGTCAATATGACCTACAATGAAATTGAAAAGCTCGATAACATTCACATAAAGATATTTCATCCTGAAGGTGGAGTATTAGATTTGTCTAACAACGGATTATATAAACTCAAAATACCGTACGGTGAAGGAATACGTTTGATTACTCTATTACTGCATACAAACAATATAACGGATACTTCTTTGATTGAGTTAAAATATCAAAATGATTTGAGAATGTTAGATCTGAGTAAAAACTTGATTAGAGAATTAAACCATTCTTCTTTACAATTACCTCAAAATATAGTGTATTTGGATCTGACTTGTAATAGAATAGAGAAAATTGGTGCAGCAACATTCAAAAATTTAATTCAGTTAAGAACTCTTCGTTTGGGGCACAACTTGTTAAAACAAATAGAATATGGTATTTTTGAAGGTTTAAGTGGTCTTACTAACTTAGATCTGGCGTTTAATAAAATTCATGTTTTAGATTCTAAATTACTGATGGATTTGAAATCACTAAAAGTTCTTTCGGTACGTTCTAATGAAATGTATTATTTGGAGTATAAGTATTGGTACGGCCATGGCGTCGAATTATGGGTATTTGTGGATAATAATAATTTTACTTGCGAATGGTTAAGCGCGGCATTAAATGACTACAGTAATGGGTATTCTAAAATGAAGCCTGTTGTTTTGGTCAAGACTGTTGCAGCCCATACTGTGGAAGGTATCCCATGTGAAACTGAATCTGGCGCTCAGCCCTTAACTAGGGCCGACTATATCACGGTTGACGAGCGATTGTTAGTTACTAGTCAAAAAATTTTAAAAGCTGTTATGGAACAAAACTCTCTGTTTAAACATTTTTTGTTGAATACATTCGGCGAATCTTATATGTCTAAGAACGAGGTCAATACCTCAGAATGATGTACGTATTGTCAAATTTGACAGATTAATTGCTATTTTTGGTTTATTCTTAAATATTTTTATAACATTAAATTATAGCTATAAAATATTTAGTTTAAAGTAGGTTACGTCTCTGAAATTGTGAATTCTAGTTTAATAAATAAATAAAGTTATTGAACTTAAAAGGTATTCCTTACACAGTAAAGAAAGTGTAAGAACAGTGAACAAAAGAACCTTATTAAACTGGAATTTTAGTATGGTTCTTTCCTTCATCGTTGTCTGTGAAGAGTTTTATTACATGTGTTATGTTTGCCTAGATCTTAGGTACAGTTAACTGCGTGTTTTTTGAAGAAATTTAGGGTTATTTTATATTCATATTAGATAAGTATTTTTACTTTTATATTATGATAGCAATGTTCAAACAATGTCTATAACGTGGAACATTATCTATAAATTCGTTCTATTGTAAGAATTTGTTCCAAATTTCAGATTATTGTAATTAATATTAAAGTTGATTAATTTCAGGTCTGTTTTTATTTTATTGATAGATTTCACATGAAATTACCTCGTATAGAGCGAAGAAAAAAAAAAAGAAAAAATACATCATAATTAAATAAAGATAAAATGATGATTTTTTTATTAGAAATCCAAACAATAAACGAAAAAGAGAGAGGAAGATATTAAAGATTTTAGATTAGCTATAGCTAATATATATGTAAATACAGACATATATTAAGTGAGAAATGTACAAGCAACTACACTTTCCACAGACATATGCTTATAAAAAAGAATTGGGCATAAATTGTTTATAATTTATATTTTTTTAATTAAAAGAACTATCTTTAAATAATATTTGTTATTGCTGGAAACAAAATTATAAACTAAACGTATAGGCTGATTACATAATTTGCAAGAGCGAATTGACGAGAAAAAATGCATTTAGCGCTATTTTATTCAACCAATGACGTTTGCTCGAGTCTCGTTATTAGCTTTGCTATTTTTGGATAAGTATTAAATACTATTTTGAATTCCCATGTTTATTTGTATTAAGAAATTCCAATTTTAATTATGTTTAATCTTGATATTAGTAACTAATGTCTCTTTGTTTTAATTAAAACAAATGTAAATATATTTTTAATTATTTTATCTCTTTTATTTAAATATTCATTTATAGTATCGGTATAATAGTGGTGTTATCCGTACCTGTGCTACTAGTTATGGGTTTCTCCAGGGCAATGATCGGTATCAATACGTGCGCTTCTGTAAGTATACTTTTACTAAAGTCTCCAAGATACCTAGCATGGAAATTATGGCAAATAGCACCTCGTAAATAAGATATTCTATGTTTTAGGTGCATCATGTCAATAACGACAATTTAGAATTATTACACATTGAACACAATTGTATTTTGACACACACGAGCTTGTAGGATTCAAATTCGTATGTCTTGCAGAGTGAAAGAAGTATTCAGGCATGAAGATGTTAATGGAGTCTGATGGTGCAGCAGGGACAGCAATTCATAGCGAAATATCTTGAAATTCGAAAGCATCTAGATCATATTACTTTACCACACTTAGCGCTGAAACAAATATCGATATTGACCTTTTTATATTTCTCCCTATCAGCTGAGGGAGATAACAAATAAACAATTTTTCCAAAATTGATAGGTGTACAGAGTGACTTTAATTTATATGATATATGAAAATAAGAATCTTTAATATTTTTTACCTGCTTGAGTTAGTTTATGTAATTTTTTTTTTATAATGTTTTGTGTTTCTTTCTATCCATCCTTCTTTCAAATTTTTTTAAAATTTTATAAATTTTATTAATAGTGAATAGCTAAAATTGCTCAAAGGAGTCCAGGGGTCAATCCTGATTAAAAGTAAAACTATGTACTTTTATAAAACAAAATCAATTTAGTTAATTCTGAACACAAAGATTGATTTAAAAAAATGTTTGCGTCATCTCACAGTGTATGGAGTGAAATTTTGGGAAGTAATGGTTAATGGCAAATTATGTCATTGCTAATATCACCATAAACCACCAATAGATATACTGTCCTACTGCAGAGCACAAGTCCTCAGAATGAAAGGGATTGAGCATTAAGTTCATCACACTAACTTAATGTGGATTAAGATTTTTAATATGTTCTTAAAAAAATACTATTGTAACACCACGACCTTATCTCCCTATTAGTATTTAGTTTAGTCAGCAGGACAACAGTTGGCAGCACACAGATTTTTTAATCATTTCATTGGCCAGACCCGTTACACAATATATATATTTTTTTAATTAATTTTAACTTATCAGTTGTTCGAAATTATGTCAATATTTAAGAAAATCTAAATATACTTACTGCTTTAGATTTTTTTCATCAAAATTAGTTTCGAGGCAATTTTTTGTTATTCCTATTTTGTTTGATTTTGGCATTCCATACTCATTTGAAAAATTCTCTCTACAATTGTGAAATATTGCAACATTATACCTTAGGTTATTTTTTTTTGAAATTATTTGGTCCCTGATTGAGAAACTTATAAATGTCGTTTTTCGTAATGACAGGCTGAAACTTAATATAAAAAGCGTGATGTGTACGTATAATCTACACTAAAAGATTGCTGAACTATCATCTATTGCTAAGTTAAATAATGAAAGTGTAATATTTATTTCAGTAATTACCGCTAGATTAAAGATTTTATATTTTTAAGATTTGGTTCATCATTCCCAATCTATTTTTCCACTACAGGAGCAGGAACCTCTCCTAATGAGAAGGGGGATTAGGCCGTAGTCTACCATGCTAACCTAGTGCAGGTTGGTAGACTTGATACATCAATGCGGGCATGCAGGTTTCCTCACGAAGTTTTCCTTCTCCATTAAGTATATTGGCGTCTACAATTTAAATCGTACATGAATTAGAAATAGAAGATTTGGATATCAAGCCATAATAAAAAAAATTGATTGGGCATTTGTTGCTTACTCTGTGGCCGAAGCAACACTTGCTTTTCTACAACTGGCAACATTATTCAGGGACTTCCCCTTGTGCTAGTATTTTTAAATTGCTTCATCAGCTTGCGCCTCATTTATAATTTTAATGTCAACAAAATTATAGAATTTTGCATGTTAGCATGACGTTTTATAAGTTGAGGTAAATATAGAGTGTCCAATACTCTGAATTTCAAATCTATTATACCTATATTGATACAATAAAATATTTTTTTTATTTTCTATACATACACGCTGATATCCCGTAAGGGTAGGCAGAGACCATAGTATATACTATATACATACATACAGTCACGCCTCTTTCCCATTGGGGTAG
>WUAW01000725.1:8794-30200 GCA_017165845.1 Thaumetopoea pityocampa | reverse complement strand
GGAGTAGGAAGAGACAGTAGTAGTTCGGGGGGCCGGGGTCGCTTACCCGTATACTTAAGTCTATTTGCCGGGCAGGCTAAAAGACTAAGTACTCCTCGATCTATCATAATAATCAACCCACCTATAGTTCCACTGCAGTGTACAGACCTCCTAACATAATGAAAAGGCCGAGGCCACAGTACAACACGCTCACGGAATGGCAGACTTCATACACCGTAGTAAAGTTTCTCAGGCATGGACGTTTCCTTATGAAGTTTTCCTTTGTCGTTTCAAGCGAGTGCTATAATTAATTATAAAATTATTAATATGCACATATTTTTGAAAAATCAGAGATACTTACCTTGGATTCGAACTTGAGATCTGAGGGTCGTTAATGCGTACAGAGCACTACTTCCTGCCACGCACGATCTTAACTTTGGTGAGTTGACCCTTAATTTGGCAAATAGGAACCGATAGCTACTTTATATTCTTGTAAAGTGAGAAGTTGTAAAGTGGCACTGATCCTGCTCTCTGTGCTAATTGGACCCAGGTTTGAATCCTGGTAAGGACGAAGTTCGTGCGATGAGCAGGAATATTTGTACCCGAGTTATGGATGCTATATCGTAAGTATATCGTTATCTAGTACCCAAGACACAGATGTCTTGGGTACTAGATAACGATATACTTACTTATATAGATAAATTTGTATACATATATAGATAAGCATCCATAACTCGGGTACAAATATTCCTGCTCATCGCACGAACTTCGTCCTTACCAGGATTCAAACCTGGGTCCAATTAGCACAGAGAGCAGGATCAGTACTAATTTGGGAATAGATCAATGTGTGTGAAAAAATAATGTGTTCACGATGTTGTCATCTACCTATTTATCTATCTATTACTATTATAAAATTGTTAAATGTCAAATTTTCAAAAATAACAGATATTTAAAAACATACTATTCAGGTCGACTAATTAAGGGCTTCTGAAACCGAATCCATCGATGTATGTTTGTTTGTTTGTTTGTTCGGGTTTCACGCAAAAACTAGCAAGTAGATTTTGACTAAACTATTACTGTCTTAAAGGTACTATTCCGACTTAATTAATACCGCATGTTTCATCAAAATCGGTCCATTAGAATTGAAGGTACAGCTTGATCCCTGTTTTAGTAGCCGCCGCTTAGGTACGAGACGTCAACTAAAAGTGGTTAATAGACTAAATTATATAAATCTATGATTGTGTCGGGATTTCCCATGTAGCGGAAAACCGACATTCACGCGGGCGGAGCCGCGGGCAAAAGCTAGTTAGAGATAAATTAGTTTAGATACGTTTTTCCGTTTTCGTCGTGTTTGTACAGTGACTAAAACCGAAATTGACCAGTTTGCGCTAGCTACCAAGCGTCTCGCACTCTCGCATCAGTCGCTTATGAGTGGCGTAAGTTAGTTGTACATATTAAATCACGTTTAATATGTATAATATTAAGTATCTACATAAAAAATAAAAATAAAAAGCGTTTGTTTATTTATTTATCTGCTGATCGTAAACTAGTAAAAACGCAAAAAACTTCTCCGAGCCGAATCGGCTGTGTATCGATTTTAGTTATTAAGTTTATTCGTATAAAAATATATGGCAGCTACTAATTTAAGTGGAGAAGTCAAAGCCCATAGACTCCGTTGGTTGGGCCACCTCGAAATGATGGGAGAGGATCGCAACGTTAGAAAAGCGTATCTTGGAACCCCGATTGGCCGCCGCCCCGTCGGTCGGCCCAGATACCGCTGGAAGGACGTTGTGGAGGCTGACCTGCGAGAGTTGCAAGTTGCTGAGTGGCAGGAGGCAGCGAAAGACCGGCAACGTTGGCAATCTCTCGTTTCGGAAGCCAAGACTCGCTTTGGGTCGCTGCGCCATAGGAGTAAGTAAGTAAGTACTAATTTAAGTAAATGTCTTCAATTACCATAAAGGATCTGATTAAGATGGTAGTTTGGAATGGTTACCTAATCGCTATCGATTGTGTAGCTAACGAATCGAGCGACTGGGACCCCAACTTAATGCCTTCGATCTAATGGCGCTTTGAGTGCTTTGTTTCAGATGTATAAAGCGACATTTTGGATATTCCCTATAGCATTAATTGAAGATAAAAAAATTAATTTAACGAAAATATAATATTCGGATAAGCACTGAAAAGTAGTCAAAAAAATAACATACATACACTCACGCGGATATCCCATAAGGGTAGGCAGAGACCATAGTACATACTACATACACACATACAGTCACGCCTCTTTCCCATTGGGGTAAACAGAGACCATTTCTTTCCACCTGCTACGATCGTTTGATGAGCAAAGTGGATACCCGCAGCCCACAGTTCGCCCCCGTGGGCAACAAGACGTGGCGGGTGGCGAACCACGACGCCGCCATTTTATGAGGTTCAAAAGTGACTAAAGTGCCTCATTGCGTACCCACGGCTTAGTGGAGAGGAAAGGAAAAAGGATGATAGGAAAGGTATATTGAACAAGGAATATGGAACTTGGGAAAAGGACTATAGGGTATAGGATACTACTAACTATCTCGGAAGGAGTAGGAAGAGACAGTAGTAGCTCGGGAGGCCGGGGTCGCTTACCCGTATTCTTAAGTTTATTTGCCGGACAAGCCAAAAGACCAAGTACTCCCTGACCAAAAAAAATAACAATAAATAAATAAAATATCATCGTCATCATCAGCTTTTGGATCTCAACTGCTGGAGATGGGCTTCCTCTTAAAGAGGAAGGAAGTTTTTATATAAGAGGGGGCAGAGGGGCAAGCGTTTCACCTGACAGTAAGTGGTCCACGCTGCCCATAGACATCCGTAACGCCAGATGGATCGCAGGTGCGTTGCCGGCCTTTAAGGAAAGTGTAAGCTCGTTTCTTGAAGGTCTTCAAGTCGTACTCGCTTGGAAAAACTGCCGCTGGGAGTTCATTCCACAGGATGGTGGTACATTCATACATACAATGATGACTTTTCCCTGGTCCTCTGGCGGCGAATCGAACCCCGGTTTCCTGCGCAACCAGCGGAGATACTGAGTGGTCAGTATACTACCGAAGAATTGGGTTAGGCACACACTAGACTACTTCTATCAACTTGCCACGAGCAAATTGACTTTTCGCCCCCGCGAGAAACGAGACGTGTCGGGAGGCGAACCACGACGCCGCCATTTTATGAGGTACGTATGATGGTGATACGTGGAAAAAAAATAATTTGCCATAATCTACACGCTTGGCAGAAGATTTTGATTGAATAACAGGATAATGCTACTGCCTATTATCCTGGTACATCTCTTAGCTGGTTCTTACAGCATCCACGGAAAGAGATGGAGTGTTGATATTAATATGTCGGCGTCATGTGGCAAAAAAAAATACAAAAAATATTATTTTTATTTTCATTACTATTATAAAATTGTTAAATGTCAAATTTTGTAAATCAAATATATAAAACAAACTACTCAGATTGACTAATTAAGGGCTCCTGAAACCAAATCTGCCAATGTTTGTTTGCTTGTTTGTTCTCGCTTCAGGCAAAAACCAGGCGGTATATTTTGGCTAAATTGTTACAGTATTAAAGGTATTATTCCGATTTAAATACTGTGGCATGGTTCATCAAAATCGGTCCAGTAGAATCGAAGATACAGCTTGATACCTGTTTTAGTAGCCGCCGTTATATAAAGTACGAGAACTCAAGTAAAAGTGGTTCTAATGCTTTTTATATAAATCTATGATTGTTTCAGGATTTCCCATATAGCAGAAAACCGACATTCACGCAGGCGGAACCGCAGGTAAAAGCTAGTAATATAATAAGTATATTCAGGGAACTATCATAAAGTGCAGCAAAGTGCAAGTCTAGTCTTAAGTTTCTTGACTGTACTTAAAGTAAGTTTTTTTTTGGAGAAAAGTAAAATATTTTTATATTTTCGATTATGATCGAGCAAATGGCTGACGGCTCGGGCAAATGGCTGACGGCTCGGGCAAATGGCTGACGACTCGGGCAAATGGCTGACGGTTCGGACAAATGGCATGTAATGTCTACATTGTACAAATAGTATGTTTTTTGGAATGGTTAGGATGGAAGCTTAAAAGACAACCTTAAGTATTAAAGTGTAAATAAATATATTGTTGCCTAATAAATAGGATGCTGCGACAGGATTACGGCTATGTTATGGATCACGTCGGCACCGGTATGGTAGGAGTGATAGTACTACACTAACTGCTCATTTATCTATGCTGTTATGAAATTGTTAAATGTCAAATTTTGTAAATCAAAAACATTAAAAAAAACTACTCAGGTCGACTAATTAAGTGCTTCTGAATCCAAATCCGTTGATGTTTGTTTGTTTGTTCGAGCTTATAGTCTTAAAGATACTATTCTAATTTAACTTACTGCGGCATGCTTCATCAAGATCGGTCCAGTTAAATTTAAGATGCAGATTGATCCCTATTATAGTACCCGCCGTTAAAGTACGAGAGCTCAACTAAAAGTGAATCTAAATCTTTTTATGTAAATCCATGTGGCGGTAAACCGACATTCACGCAGGCGGAGCCGCGAGCGAAAGCTAGTATCGAGATATAAATGTAGCGATTCAACCAGAATCCCGGTCCCGTACCACCGAGTTATTATTTGTAATTCATGTACGGTCTACATTGTAGACACCAATGTACTCAATGGAGAAGGAAAACTTCTTGAGAAAACCTGCATGCCCGCGTGGGTGTGTGAAGTCTACCAACTCGCACTAGGCCAACGCGGTAGACTAGACCGTACGTACGTACGTACGTACTAGACCCCTCTGATGGGGACGATATGGACTGAGGATGATGATGATGAACCAAGATTTGAGAAAAGCGCCATCTATTGAGTAGACGTAGCATTATGTAGCGAAATAGCATTGAAAATATATTTTAAATACAGATGTCACTAAGCGCGTATGTACTGTTCCGTTCTCTATTCAAAATGATTTCTTTTTTACCTGGCTTTGTTAATCCCGGCTTTACTGGCAGGGTTCGTTTTTTAACTCAATCTGCTCCGATTTGTTTGATATTCAATATCCTCAATGGTCAGTCCATTAGGACATTATCCAGTCCATTATTTTAAGGACATACATATTATTATCATCTACCTCATATAATCTAGAGACGATGGTTGAATTTGTAGATAACGTGACTATACCTACGGCTTAATCCCCCTCCTAATCAGGGGAGGTCCGTGTCCCTAGCGGGGATGAATATTGACCTTGGATGATTTATGATATTGATTATGAATATTGGAGCGGGGATGATGCTGATACGATGATATCATCTTTGTCGAACTTTCTAGAATTTGCCCACTATATGACGAATACCAAGACTGCATCGGATATATAAATTCTTTAATATTTCTCTATTCAAATTATTTTTAGCGCTAAACCAAGCATACAGTTTGCGTAGCGCACAAACTAATGGAAAAAGTGTGTAAAAGTGTAAAAGAATTTAAAACCCCAGCACCGGATTCCACGCTCCCTGGTTTTTGTGAGATGTTTTCTCAGGCCCGCCCCGCTATTTGCGAATGGCCCACTTTTTTCTGCATAATGACAGCCAATAATTGTACCTATTCCTTTGTAGGGACGCCCCAACGAATTACTTGGAGTATTCATGAGACACCGTGATGCAATCATTTTTGACACATTACGAAGAAAGTCGGGAGATTGAATCATGAACGCAATTTATTTCATCCTATTTGCATTTTTGATTTCATTTTTGCTTTGTAAAATTATATGTCAACTTTTATTTTGATGATTGGTTTAGTGGTACTGACCATGCTTTTTGTGGTAACTGGTCCCGGGTTTGAATCCGGTGGGGACAAACTTTGTGTGTTAGGCACAATTGTTTGTATCCGAGTCATATATCTAAATATATACATACGTATATATTTAGATATATGACTCGGATACAATTCAAAGGAGAGTGTGTGCGGCCAGGAACGAGCCGCCACAGATACATACATATATAGATACAGGTATACACCTGTATCTATATATGTATGTATCTGTGGCGGCTCGTTCCTGGCCGCACACACTCTCCTTTGAATTTCGGGGGTCATTGTTACATTACTAACAAAATAAAAAGAGAGTCGCTCCGCCATGCATCCGCTACATGGGAAATCTCGAAACAGTTATAGATTTATATAAAAAGCCTTAGAAGCACCTTTACTTGACCTCTCATACCTTAACAACGACTACTGAAACGGTAAACTGTAAACGGTTTACTGTAAACGGTAAACTGATCCCTGTTTCAGTAGCCGCCGCTAAGGTATGAGAGGTTAAATAAAAGTGGTTCATTGACTTTTTATATGAATCTATGATTGTGTCAGGATTTCCCATGTTGCGGAAAACCGACATTCACGCGGGTGGAGTCGCGGATAAAAGCTAGTAATTTATAAACGGGATGTGTGGCGCTAGCATATTGGTAGCGTCACTCCATCTCGTCATTCGTGGATGCTGTAAGAACCGGCTAAGGTAATGAAACCAAGATAATGGGCTGCAATGTTCTCCTGTTATTGAATTATTCAATCAAAATCTACTGCGATCTCCGAGACGCTACTGCGATCTGCCAAGCGTGGAGATTATGGCCAATGCCTCTTTTTAAGGAGGCCCATCTCTAGCTGTGGTCTTCCACCGGCTTACGAGTACAACGATGATGATGAGATGTAAACCATGTTTGGTTTAAATAAATACATACATACATACACTCATGCCGATATCCCATAAGGGTAGGCAGAGACCACAGTACATACTACATGCATACATACAGTCACGCCTCTTTCCCATTGGGGTAGGCAGAGACCACTTCCTTCCACCTGCTACGATCGTTTGATGTGACAAAGTGGCTATCGGCAGCCCACATTTCACCTCCGCGGGCAATGAGACGTGTCGAGAGGCGAACCACGACGCCGTCATTTTATAAGGTTAAAAGTATTAAAGTTCTTCATTGCATATAAATAAATGGTTATTATATTTTATTTATTTATTTAAACTTCTTACACAATGTGTAGAATTCACTTCGTCGTTGTATGAATGACTGTTGCTAAACAATAACTTTTATATGTTAAACATAATATATTAAACAGTTCATTGCGTTTGTAATGGTAAAGACTCTCGTTCGACCTCAAAGCTTATCTTGTTACACAGTCAGTTAGGTTCAATTTGAATTTGAATAATGTGCCGGCTGTATTACCGAGTGTGGCTTATATTTATGTACCATCTGAGGCTGACTAAGGCGAGTCATGTCGACGTATCGCCGGCAGCATTCTGGTCACGATCGCATGCAGCGGGGAACTTTCTCAAGAACATACAGACTTGAAACTCTGTAGTTACACTGGTATTACTAACTTTGGTGCATCGCAAGAAGTATTATACTGTTATATTATCTCTAATATTAGAAAGCAGAAATAATATCGACCCTTGACGTTATACACTTCGTTTATTTTGTAGTTCTTCTATTTATACTATTATAGGATTGCTAAACGTCAAATTTTCAAAAATCAGAGATATTTAAAAACAAACTACTTAGATCGACTAACTAATTAAGGGCTTCCGAAATCAAATCCGTCGATGTTTGTTTGTTTGGGCTTCACGCAAAAAACCAGCGTAGATTTTGGTTAAATTGCTGCAGTCTTAAAGGTCTATTATTCCGACTTAAATACTGCGGTATGCTTCATCAAAATCGGTCCAGTAGAATTGAAGATACAGCTTGATTTCTGTTTTAGTAGCCGCTGTTAAGGTACGAGAGGTCAAGTAAAGGAGATTCTTAGGCTTTTTATATAAATTCGTGTCTGTGTCAGTATTTCTCATATAGCAGGTAGAGCCGCCGGCAAAAGCTAGTTTCTATTAAATAAAATAAAATCGTGTTTTACCAACAATTCGCGCGCCTTCTACACTTCTCAATCATATCGCAGATTGTTTTAGTAAATCCATCATTTTATTAGTGTTACTTCTACAAATTGTCAAAAGTTTTCCATTATAGAAATCGTTTTACTAATTAATAGTAACCAAGCAATAACTTGTTTGTACCATAAACACAAGCACAAAATACGCCCGCACGCACACACGCCCGCATGCATGCATGCACGCATGCCCGCACGCACGCACGCATAAACACACACAGGCACACACATTCTTACCCAGACAAAACCCTAGCTAATGGACGTGTCTCGGTTGACCGAGACCGTTCTTTTATCGTCTAATCATTCCAAACGACTCTGAATACCCATGGGGATACAGTCGTAAAGTTAAATAATGTATTTATTTTGAAATTCTTTCTCAAAAAATAATATATACTCTATCTACCAAGAAAATGTTTAAAATATTAAGACTAAACACCTCATTCAGATTTATCGATAAAAATATCAATTAGTTTAAAAAATAGGGAATAAAAAAAAGCGTGAGAGATTGCCTCCGTCACTTACGGGACAAAATGGAACTCTCCCGTTTAGAAAAAATTAAATAAGACACCTAATATTTACACTTGTCTACGGCCGCTATTTTGAAGCACTCTGCTTCTTTCGCCCACAGTATTATAAAGCGGTGGTGGTGTGGTCTGACTGATAGAGGAAGTGAATATATCATTACTCTCAGTTCACATTCGTCCCCACTATAGGGGCACGAACCTCTTCTGATCAGGGGGAATAGACCGTAGTCTACCACTCTGGCCCCGTGCGAATTGGTAGACTTTACACACCCATGCAGGCATGCAAGTTTCCTTATAAAGTATTCCTTCTCCGTTGAGTATATTGGTGTCTACAATGTAGACTGTACATGACTTAGAAATAAGTCAGCGGCACGGGACTGGGTTCGAACCCGCGACCTTTCGATGGTGGGTCGTGTCTATAACCACTGCACCACCAATGTACAGTTGATATGTAATACTGATATAATAAAATACATAATAAATAAATTACACTACATTTCAATACTATACTAAATAAATTGTGTTTGTTTGTTTGTCAGTGATATATATGTAAAGATGGGTGGAGTCGTACAGCTTCAATTGGGTCGGCTTTATTCCACCTTGGTCCCTACCTCGGATTCAGTGTTCTTTTTCTTTTAAGTTTCAGGGAACTTTGAAAAACCACTACAAACGATCGGATGCCATATTTAACGTATCCTTACTTTCTTACTTTTTTCAGAGTTCATTGTCAGCACAGCGCGGACTACCTTTGCAGTTAATCGTCTCTTCGGCGAATTTGAAACTGCTGAAGCTACTTGGATTTCAGTGACGCCAAGCAAATTTCACTCGGCTATAACTGTTATAAAAGTGAGACGAATCCCATGCCATGGCTTTCTGTTGACACTGGCTATAATAATAATTAGCTATCTCTTTCAATTTCTTATGTACGTATCAATTTTAATTTCATTTCATTACTTTCTCCTGAATAATTGCCACAAGATATTACCGTGGCCTACAGTCATAAGGGGAGAAAAAGTAGTGGAGTCTTAGCCTGTAAGAATCCGGTATAACCCGTTCATTTTCCCCGTGAAGAGCAAGAATACTTTACAGGACCCCATTCTTCAAAAACAAGAAAACATTGAAGACTAGTGTTAGGTATATCAATACCCTAGATGTCAGGTGTGTATAAACGCCGTCAGTCGGCTCCACTCTCTGTCTAATGGTTGCCTCGTCTCTCGAGTCACGTTCCCAGTACTTCGCTCTCGTCTTATTTAATTAAAGAAAAATAGAAATTATCATAAATTTAAATTGACTTCTTCGGAGCGGTTGTGTAAACATCACGCGAGGTCGTTTTCTGAGGGACGAGCAGAGGATTTTGTTTGGAATAATTACATGAAATAACTTTCTTCAACTACCCCTCTATTTATGATTTCATTAATATGTTGCTGTTTGTGACCTTGGTCATTTTTTTAAAACTCTCCTTTAATGTTATTCTACAGGAAACCTTGAATAATTGAGTGATTTCAAAGGATGGTGAGCGAGGTGGTGGTGGTGAGGTGGCTAAGGACGGGGTGTGCAGTTCGTAGAACCGATTGACGTTAGAATTCTGAGCTTCTTGAATTGTGACCCTGAACCGGAAGGCTTGGTCTGAACCCTTGACTAGGTAGACCAATGACATAAACAAGTTCAGGGGCAACCTGTAGATGCAAGCATTGCAAGCAACTCGATGCGGTAATCATTAGACGGCGCTTATGTCCAACAGTGAACATATGTATCTGTGCTGTTAATAACAAAGTATTCTTATACTAATAAGTATAAATAGTCACTTACGCAGTATACTTATACTTCGAAATTCCGTGTTAACAACTATGTTAGCACGGAATTTTGAAGTAGTGGCAAAGACGGTGTGGTAATTAGGGGACATTAGGGGACGCTTATGTACAATAGTGAATATATCTGGGTTATTGATTACAAGGTATGTTTATCGATTGATGACATAGACTTCGGCGTAGTGGCAATAACTTTTGACTAGTTGAGTTACAAGATAAATGAAGCGTCTAAACTTTTTTAAGCTATTAAGCATTTTTCTATATTATTAATAAGTTAAAAACGATCGTATAATCGACTTAGTGCCTGAGGTATTCTCCACCGGTCCACCGTAGGCACTGGTGTACAAATAACAACATATTCAGCAAAATCTCAAAAAGAAAAGAAATTTGTATTTACAATGTCGACAATGAAAATTTGTATCTCCTCGCATCGAATATTTTTTTTTACAACAGAGAAGTGAGAAAAAAGCCCAATTTATCATTCGGCCTTCTGTTTTAGGGGTTGAAACAACCCCGAGCGAGTTAATTATGTCCGTACAATGGTACTGAGAAGGGTTGAATAAAAAATATGTCGACGAGCGAATATTGTTGTTGCTTGTTCAGCATATGTAGGCATAAAGTTGGTTTCGACTTGCTATCTGATATATGTATGTTCTGTTGTAAACAGCGAAGGGAAGAATTAATGAAGTTGAATGGGAGTTATTTTGTTAAAGTTTTATTACGTCACAACAATTTATTTAAAGCAAACTTAATATTAGTAGACAAGTTTAGAACTTGTCTACTAATATTAAGTTTGCTTTATAAGTTGCCCGAAACATGATATAATGTACAAAGACCTTAGAGATGCTATTATCTGCTGTGAGGCGTCGGCTTAATAACAGCGTAACTCAATCTCTTCCCGATGCTGTGATCAGTTAAAAGATACATACACACAGTCACGCCCTTTTTCCGCTGGGGTAGTCAGAGACCACTTCTTTCCACTTGCTACGATCCTTACATACATCTTTCGCCTCTTCTACTTTCATAAACGCTTTTATATAAGCTTGTCGATTGCAGGTACTCCTAATTTGGCCTTTTTTCAACACGACTTCGATTTGGTTGAGATACGTTCGCCTGGGTTGACACCCGCCCATTTGCTCATTCTGACTCGTCTCATAAATCTGCTTCGTCAATCTTCTTTCATCTATCCTCTCTGTGTCCGAACCATCTAAGCATTCCTTTCTCTATCTTTTTCACTACATTTTCATCCATACCACAGATTTCCCTTATTTCACTATTCCTCTTTTTATCTATCAGACTCACTCCAGTTAAGGGATATACCAGTAAATGGCAGCAATTGTAATCTCCAAGACGCCTATGAAGCGTAGGAATCACGGCAAATTCCTCATTTTTAAGGAAATCCATCTCCAGCAATGGACTTCCATGATATGATGATAATATTTAGGAGTTGTGAATGTATGCGGTGTTATTAGTATTTTTTTTAAAGACAACTCCCGCATTATGATTAATTCCTGTGTCGCGGGGACTCTACAAAAATTCAAATAACGGAAACACAGAACACCCAGACTCAGAACAACAATTTGTGGATTACACAAAGTTGTTGTCCCGTGTGGGGATCGAACCCACAACACTCAACAGCGTAGTGGACGCTTAAACCACTCCGCCATCCGTGCAGTCAAAAGAAGTAAAGTAAAAAAGTAAAGTAATAAAATTCATTTCTCCTTTATGACCATTATATAATCAAGAAAATTAAAACACACGCCTATACGAGTATACTCGTACACCGACGTGATCTTGATACCCCGTTCACATCCACGGTAAAGCTGAGCTTATGATATTTTATAACAGCGTCTCCCACGTTCAAAATGAAGTACTTATACTGGTTATAAATTAATTTTTCATGTAACAGCAGACTTTGCTGAGATTAATATTGTATCAGGAAAACCTTTTACACGGTAGTGCTTCGTTTGAGTGCACTAAATTATCACTGACCGAAATAATTTTTGTTGTGACATTGTGGGGTAGTCTCCAATTATTGGTACTTGCAAACAGGATAATTTTTATTGAGGTTTATTGATGATTACTGTATGTAGCGCCGGAATTATTTCATTTAAGTCATGTGTCGCGGGGATTTTACAAACATTCAAATAATGGAAACACAGAACACCCAGACTCAGAACAGGAATTTGTGGATTACACAAAGTTGTCGTCCCCTGTGGGGATCGAACCCACAACACTCGACAGCACAGTGGAAAAGTGACCACTTAAACCACTGCGCTATCCGTGCAGTCAATTATAATATTTCTTTTATTATTGTTGTAATATTTGCATGGGTAAATCTAGTTTATTAAAAATTTTGTCTATATTACGATCGCGTCAAATTGACGCATATCCGTATATATCGCGTCAAATTGACGCATATCCGTATATATCGCGTCAAATTGACGCATATCCGTATATATCGCGTCAAATTGACACATATCCGTATATATAGCGTCAAATTGACGTATATCCGTATATATCGCGTCAAATTGACGCATATCCGTATGTATCGCGTCAAATTGACGCATATCCGTATGTATCGCGTCAAATTGACGCATATCCGCATATATCGCGTCAAGTTTATTTATTTATTAATAAGGAAACATACAGCCTTAAAAATACGTATGCTATAAACAATAATAAATTATACAATTAGCCAGAACAGTTTCCAACGATGATTAACTACATAGCGATGACAAACAAAAAAAACAAAAATACATATATTTACCTAATAAATAAGTTGACGCATATTCGTATATATCGCGTCAAGTTGACGCATATCCGTATGTATAGCGTCAAATTGACGCATATCCGTATGTATCGCGTCAAATTGACGCATATCCGTATATACCGCGTCAAATTGACGCATATCCGTATATATCTCGTCAAATTGACGCATATCCGTATATATCGCGTCAAGTTGACGCATATCCGTATATATCGCGTCAAGTAGACGCATATATCGCGTCAAATTGACGCATATCCGTATATATCGCGTCAAGTTGACGCATATCCGTATATATTGCGTCAAATTGACGCATATCCGTATATATCCGCATATAGGTATACCACATATAGAATTTCAATATTTCATCACTCCATCTCTTTCAGTAGATGGTGTTTGTAACCAGCTAAGAGATGCATCAGGATAATGAGCAGTAGCATTATTCTGTTATTTAATCAAAATCCACTGCTATCTCCAAGACGTCTGCCAAGAGTGGAGATTATGGCAAACCCTTCCTTTTTAAGGAGGAGGTTCATGATAAGCGTGTCACATAAAAAAAAGTTTGGTCGTAATTTGTACGCTTATACTATTGGCGGTTTGGTGATTAAATTAATTAATAAACATTATTATAACACGATATTTTTAAGAGTTGGGTGTATAGCTATGCTATTAGGATGTATATTTTGAAAAGAACTCAGAACTAGAAATTTACCTACACTGTGCTTTAAAAGGTTTTTAGCGTTATTCAAAATGAAACGTAAGCCCTTGAAAATTGAATTGTTTAACCTCTGAGAAGACTAATTAAAATAAACTTAATAAAAAATCTCTAATTAACAAGTAGTTAGAGATTTTTTGCACCTTGTAAGAAATCATTAATAATATTTAATGACTGATTGAAATCATTAGTATTTTTATATATTGCTTTGACACATTTAAAGATTAAATTTAGTTTAATCCCTAAAGAGTATAGGGTAAAGATGGCGTAAAAGATAACACTTTACCTTCGGGTCCACAGGTCTGAGGAACATGGGCTACTCTATGTTTCAGAAGGTAATGTAAAACACTGGGTCGCAGCTAACGTACCAAGGACATTGTTCATAGCAAGGACTAGTGGGGACTTTCAAATATATTTTGATAGGTCTAATTAATTAATTATTACGTGCCGGGGTTCAGAAGAATTAAAACATCCAAGAAACGACATAACAAAAAATAAAAACACACTTTATTTTCACTAAAAACTATACACACATTCACGGTTCACAGGTAATGCCCACTCTAGTATTGTATTCGTACATAGAATATCACTCACTTTTATAGCACTGGAATATCTCTTGAGTCACAATCGATAGAATTGACAACTTGCTAGTCGCTAAGCGTACCTTCGAAATGTCTTGTAACAGCCCCCTAGCCAAGTTGACATTCTACAATCGTTAATGCTAATAGAAAAGAAAAAATGTCTTGGAATGACATTTCTAATCGATAAGTCACGGGTGACTTGGCGATTAGAAATGTCATTCCAATATTTTTTTCGCATTTATTAGCGTTAACTATTGTAGAAAGTCAACTTGGCTAGAGGGGCTGGTCCTAGAAACTTCGCGAGACATCTGTTTACTCTCTGAATGTTCTAGATTTTAAGACTCCGACACTCCACACGAGACATCGCTAGGGTTGCAATGATTCCACTATTTAATAACAGAAGGTGCTGTTGTATACGTTATTCCACTTGCGATAACAGATGGCGTTAAATGTACACGGTGCAAAAATGTATATTCGTATATATATGGATGTAAACTCTTAAAATTTTTTATACATGTGTTCATATATAATTTATTTCTCAGTTAAAACATTCGCTGAACACACATGCTCGGTCAGTAACTGTGGCAATGTGAATGAAGCATGGATGCTGTAGTGAGTAATCATTCTCACTTAGCGCGTACTCCTGACCCCATCAGGGATTCAAACGAAACAAGAAAAATATAAACGTACTCCACACATTATAAAGCGTAATGTTACGTTATGTTAGTTGAGTATGCAGTAGACAAAATTTGTGCATAAATAATACATACATATATACATACACTCACGCCGATATCCCATAAGGGTAGGCAGAGAACATAGTACATACTACATACATACATACTGTCACGCCTCTTTCCCATTGGGGTAAGCAGAGACCACTTCTTTCCACCTGCTACGATCAAAGTGTTTAATGAGCAAAGTGGATATTCACAGCCCACAGTTCGCTCCCGTGGGCAACGAGACGGTCGGGTGGCGAACCACGACGCCGCCATTTTATGAGGTTCAAAAGTAACTAAAGTGCCTCATTGCGTACCCACGGCTTAGTGGAGAAGAAAGGAAAAAAGGATGAGGTAGGAAAGGTATATTGAACAAGGAATATGGAACTTGGGAAAAGGAGTATAGGATATAGGATACTACTATCTCGGAAGGAGTAGGAAGAGACAGTAGTAGCTCGGGGGGCAGGGGTCGCTTACCCGTATACTTAAGTCTATTTGCCGGACAGGCTAAAAGACCAAGTACTCCCTGACCTAAATAATAACTGTGCATAAATAATAACTTTATTTAATTTTTTTGGTGGGTGCTGTGAGAACCAGCTCAGAGTTGCACCAGGATAACGGGCAACAGCGTTATCCTGTTATTCAATCAAAATCTACTGCGTACTGCAAATCGCCAAGCGTGGAGATTATGGCAAATTCCTTCTTTTTAGGTGGAGACCCATGTCCGACAGTGACTGATGATGATGATGAAACCTGTTTGTTGCCTCACGTTAAGTAATTACTGCCCCTATATTGATTTCATTTCATTTTTCAGAAGTTTTCTGTAACACTAGGTTGGATGCGCGAGAGTTGGAAGAATGCGTTGTCAGTTTTTTTTAAATATCTCAATTAGCGCTATCGTAAATTGCTGTATGGCATCGGAGTAATAATATCATCACTCCATCTCTTCCCGTGTATGTCTTGAGAAACAGTTGAGGGTTGGGTACCAGAATTATCCTATTACATACATACAATCACGCCTTTTTCCCAAGCTCTCCGGCGGGGAATCGAACCCTGGTCTCCCATGTGACAGGCGGACATACTTACCACTATACTATCGAAGAATTGGGGTAAGCAGATACTACTACCTTCCTTTTGTTACAAGGATAGCGACTATCCGTAGCTGACTTTTTGCTCCTGCAGGAAATGAGACCTGTCGGGTGGCGAACCACGACGCTGCCATTTTTATCCTTTGAAACTTTTCAAAAGTGTTAAAGTTCCGCACTGCGTTCCCATCAAAAGCATGGGTAAAACAGGTCCACTCAAATAGAGCCCCACACGTTTGGGTAAGGTTAGGCATCATCTTGGGTCTAGCCATGCAGCTATCGACGCGGTAGCCACTGGCTTAGTGGACAAGAAAGGAAAGAGGGTGAGGTAGGAAATGTGTATTGAGCAAGGAATATGGAATTTGGGAAAAGGACTATAGGATATAGGACACTACTATCTCGGAAGGAGTAAGAAGAGACAGTAGTAGCTCGGGGGGCCGGGGTCTCTTACCCGTATACTTAAGTCTATTTGCCGGACAAGGTAAAAGACTAAGTACTTCCGGACCTATTATACAATCAAAATCTACTTCAATATTCAAAGCATCTTCCAAGCGTGTGGCAAATCCATTCTTTTTAAGGAAGAGATCCAAGTTCACCAATGGACTTACACCATGAGTCCTTTTTTGGTGAAGTCCATTACTGTCATCACCCTGTGAAGTTCCACATGATGTCTGACAATGATGATGATTCAGTTGGATGTGATTCTTATTTCTCGAAAATTGTGAACGCGTAATCCAGAGAATTAAAGTTTACGATGATTCAAAAATAGGTTAATAAACTAAAGCAAGGTTCAACCCGACGCCACACCGCTCCGGAATATGTAACGAAGCCAAACTTTAATTAGTCGCTTAAGCGCCGGCTACATGCCGCCTGATTCACATAATTACAATATCATAAATTCAAGAAGAAATGGGACTTACGTACTATGTAGCATTGGATACATTAGAAGTTACAAATAATAACGAGTTATTGGTTCACTGGCCGTGACCCTGCTTTCTGTGAGTGAGTCCCATATTCGAATCCTGGTAGGGTCAGCTTTCTGTGATGAGCACAAATGTTTGTATCCATATTATGGAAGTATTTGTCTATTTATGTATTGTATTTATTTATATATTATATAAACATGTATATCGTTGGCTAGTATCTAAGATATAGGGAATCCTAATTTGAAACTAGATCAATGTGTGTGAAAGTATCCAGATTAATATTATTATTATTGATATTAATATATAAATAGTAATATATAAATATTTTGATAGGTTTCTTTCAATAATACTTACACCAAGAGGCTAAAAATCGCCTGCATCCACAGGTTACTCGAGACATTAATGAGGTCATCGATCCACCTAGTCGGAGGTCATCGATCCACCTAGTCGGAGGTCAACCTTATACTACGCTTTCTGGTTCGGCGTCGCCACTCCAGCACTTTAATTCAACGTCTATATTTGAACTGAAATATTACGCGAGCGAAACCGCGTTCGTCTATATATAACTGACTATGTACTTCCTATTTTAAATCAACTAATGTACCAAATAAACGTTTAAAATGCTTTCCTGAATTCAGAGGCGAAAATCAGGGAATCAAAATGATCATAGTAAACCGTTTGAAAATAACTCGTTTGTTCCAGAATTATGAGTATCTGCCGGAATGTCATAGCCGGATGTTATAGTTACAGCTTTAATTTGAATTCCGTCTTTGAATTCAGAAAGGCATTCCGGATGTTTGTTGCCGGTCTAATACAAACAAAGGCATGTATTCTCTGATTGTATAACATCATTTAACATAAAGGATATATCACTGAAGGGATGGCCAAAGATGTTTGGAACACATTATGATTTCAAAAATTATCTCTAATAGATCACATTATAGCGGGTAGTCAATTGCTGACATTGATGAATATATATTAAATAAATATTTTATTATCCTCTTTTATCGAAAACAGTTTCTTTCCAAAATGGCCGTTGATCAATTAGGCATTAGGACCCTAAGTAGTATAAGCCCAGGGACCTAAAAATTCACGGTCCGCCTCTGGTGTTACATGATAACTTTTAGAACTATCGCACTAAAACTTCGTCTTGTAAATTTAGTAATACAAATGTTAATTTGCAGATTTAAGTTTGAGTCAAGTTCCTTAATATCCACATAAAACAATAATTACGAAAGCTACGCAATAAAATTCATTTCTTTACGAAATAACTAAAATTTATTTAAATATACTTAATATTTAAATTTCATACCGCAAAAGTTAGTTTGCTCTTCAAATTTCCGTCAGAGGATTAAGCTCCTTGAGTTGTTTGCGATAAGGATTATTTTTGTGTGTTTATAGTAGGGCAACTTGTCAGCCAGCCCCTGCGATATTTTCTCTTTTTTAAATGATGATGTAAAGCTTTGAATTTATGCCAGTCCCTCGCCGTCAGAGCAATTTTCTTCTTCAAGTGTTTGCGCCGTGAAGGCTTTAGAGAATTTTGGGTTCCGCGCTCTGAATAGAGGTCAAATTAGAAATTTGCATGTATTAATTAAACCCCATGATTTCTCTCGCAGTACGTTTGTGATGATAAATGCAATTTAAAAAGGCTGACCCAAAATCAAAGACATTCTCTGCCAGTCTACCTTTGAATATTGCTGAGATAATTAAGTACGTAGTCGGTCCCATAATGAACTGGCCTGATATAGTTCTACGCGACTTGTCGATACATGTTATGTTGCATCGAATAGTACATTTATCGTGTAATTTATATACGAACACGCAACGACATGAAAAGCGTAGTCTCAATTTAGCAGTGGTTTGAATAACAAGAGTCGCATATTTCTTCAAAATGTCGAAAATCGAGTACCGAAGTGTCATAAAGTTTCTGTTTTAAGTGTAAAGGCTTATCCCCCGCCTAAATCAAAAGAACGATTAGATGGTGTATTTAGGGAGTCTGTCCCCTCTTATAGCACACTGAAAAAATGAGTGAAAGTGTTTCGCCTCGGGAGAGAAACCGTCGAAGACATCAGCCATGATGGCCGACCCGTAGAAGTGCTCACTCCCGAAACTATTGCTTTAATCGAAGAGGAGGTTTTAAGTGACCGACGTTTGAAGATTAGAAAAATTGTAAAGTTTATCAGTATTAGTGGAGATTATATTGAAAAATAAAATTGGTATCGTTTCATTTTCTTCGTTTTTTTTATAGTTAGGCAAATGAGGAACAACTCATTTAGAGGAGTAGCTTATTATGTTATATACTAGCTATTACAGGCAGCTTCGCTTGAATGCTTAATTTGTTAAATCTTTAATTTTAATTACTGCAGTACCTCTTTGTGGTGTTACTTTTGGCGTTAAAAATATTAAGCTAATTCAGGCTGTTCAGGGTAAAATTTTGAAAAACGCCGATATACGTATAGATTTATTTCAAACCAGAAACGGATGTATGAAATTTCGTGTTTCCTCTTCCAAAAGTGAGAAACTTCCCATATAAATTTACAACACCTAATTCATGCCCTTGGGAGAAATTTTTGGAAAACGCTAAACGTGGAGATTATGGTAAATTCATAGTTTAGACTACTGCCGATGATGATCAGACAGTTGTGTGTAAAGATACCGCGTTAACTGACAACCGTCGTTATGTCGGTTATCTTAAAGTCTAATTAATGATTTTACTCGCACAGGTAAATCAGTTTTTGAGACATTTTTGCGTTTGCTGTATTGTACGATCAGCAGATTAATAAATAAATATTTTTTATATTTTTTTTATTTTTATAGGATTAGAATTTACTAGATATTATACATATTAAACGTAATTGAATATGTATAACTAACTCTACTTATAAGAGACTGATGAGAAAGTTCGAGGTGCGCGGTAGCTAGTATAAACTGGTTTATTCCGGTTTTAAGTTACTGTGTCTATTTACACCACTACAAACGAAAAAACGTCTCGATGCTGATTTATCGTTATAGGCATTGGAATTATTCGAACGGTTTGTTGATTCGAATAAATTCGTTCATATTATTCACAGCTGCGCATCGCTATTCTTAAATATCAATACTTATTTAGTTAGAGCATATTTACTTCAGCGAGTCAAATGACACGAACATTTGTGCTGCACAATGTTCGCCAAAACGTGAGAATATTATACACAAACTGTCAACATATTATTTCATATATGTACATACATAAGGAACCCATTCGAATGAGCAATGTTTTCTCGCCACGCTTGGCCCGGTTCTCTTCAAAGAACTTACATTTGAAAATATTGTTTATGTCCTCATATTTTTCTAGTTACTCTCTACAGATAATAGGTGTTTGTATCACTTGAAACTTCTTCAGCTTGGATCATCCCTGTTGCCTTAGGTTATCCTTTTTGATGTTTATAGCAAAGAAAACCTTTGTACAATTTCTATCTTCAACATCCAGTATATTCTATCTGACTATATATCGTAAAATAACAGATGGTGTTGTTGGAAGATGTGTCAGTTTGAATGTCTCAAATCGGCAAAAAAAAATGGTCAAAATTGGATTTTGTTTTATTAATAAAATAATTTAATATTTTGCACATTGTGGCGATCTACTTTACTACATAGTACCACGCATACTCAACAGATAGCGCAGAACAAAAGTAACGACATTAGAAGTCTGAATCACGCGCATGAAGTTTGATAGAGACTTAACGTATATACAACATTTCGACATCAACCATCGGAGCAGTGGCAGGCCCCGTTAGACATAACACCCGTCTGGTCGGAAGATTTTCCCTTTTCTGATACTGGCACTCCTGCCACATGTTGACCCCATAACTGGTGACGTTACCATCAACGTCATCATGGGTCATAATCATCTCGCTATACATATTAGGCTATTCGGCGTCATAACAGTCATGGTGCCGCACACACATATATAGGTGTGTCTACTGTCTATAGACATACTGCTGTGTGGCGCTGGCATAATAATAGCGTCACTCCATATCTTCCCGTGAATGATGTGAAAACTAGCTGAGAGATGTACCAGGTTAATGGGCAGCAACGTTATGATGTTATTCAATCAAAATCTACTGCGATTTCCAAGATGCGTACCAAGCGTGGAGATTATAGTAAAGTCCTCCTTTTTAAAGAGGAGGTCCATGTTCAATAGTGGACTTCTGCACGATGATGGTGATGAACTGTCTATAGAAAGAAATAAGACGTAAGTTCTAGAAAGCTGTGGAATTTTCTATGCATCTCTATAGATGGCAGTGAGCTATATGCTGTCTGATATGGATGCAGACCGATGATCACGTCGGGTGATCACCAGATATAGGATGAAATGT
>WUAW01000723.1:10442-26533 GCA_017165845.1 Thaumetopoea pityocampa | reverse complement strand
ATCTAATATTTTAAATCCGTCAGTCTATAGAGTTAATGAATTGAAATTTTATAGTGTAATTTTTATATGAATTCAAATTACTGATGAATAAAAAAACTACTTTAAAATTTTAAACAGAGCTATGTTTGCGATTTTTTTATATGCAGCAAAGTATTGTGTTTATAAATCCATCAAGCCCTGCTTAAAATTGTCAAGAATAACATATATTTCTTTATAGAGCTTCAACTTTCAAAGTAATAAACTGCTTGGAATATGCTGGTCCCTGGTATGACAGCACTTTAAATAGTTCGGTTTACGCGCCGACTCGTAGTATTATTTGACTTTTATAACTGTAATACTTGGCGTAGAAACATAAGTATTGTACAGTGACCAGATGCGTCAACACTACAACAAAAACACCAAGAAAAATATTTTGCGTGTGTCACTGACTCGGGTCTACAAATGTTATCATTGCCGACATGCATTTATGTGTTCAGTTCACAACCTGCTTGTCCCCGTGGAAAATTATAATTGGCTTGATGTTTTCTATAATAGATTTATTATGTATTTTAGCTGTTGATTTTCCACAAAATTAAATAAACAAATTAGTATTTATAGACACTCAATAATTATTGTTCTAACCATTTACATTCGCAAGACAATCAATTCTGTAAGTTTTTTTCTCGGATTGTGGGATTTCCCATGAAGCGGAAAACCGACATTCACGCGGGCGGAGCCGCGGGCAAAGGCTAGTTAATTATAATATCGCGCTCCGGTTAACGACTGTCCAAGGTTAAAGCGATCGCTCGAGCGCCAGAACGATAACGGATAGAATATCTTTTTTAAATTACATGGTGATGTAACAACATTAAGAAAAAACGGCAATATTAACCTTCATAATCGAACACGATCAAACGAGGGTATTTGTTTTTTAACATTTTTATTTTATTATATGTATACCTACATATTTTTTCACATTTATATGTATTTTCACATTCAACTATTGGGCATTACATGAATCAAATGTTTAAATTAATGCAACCCAAAGTGATCTATCATATATCAACTCCCAGGAATAAATAATGACATCACTACAGTTCGATATTTAAATCTTTCAAAGCAAGTAGCACTAGAACACATTAGAAGACAGGAGAAGACATTTGATGTTATGAATTTGTAAAAAATCAATATATNCATCACTACAGTTCGATATTTAAATCTTTCAAAGCAAGTAGCACTAGAACACATTAGAAGACAGGAGAAGAGATTTGATGTTATGAATTTGTAAAAAATCAATATATTTTTTTAAAGAATATATATATTGGTATCAAGCGTACCGCGTAGGTAATTATATTTAGGTGTAAAATGTGTCTGGATACCTGAAATGTTCTAAGACATTGATTATACCTACATAATTACGGCAACGTTCTTTAGAACAACGTCACATCTACAAAATGGCTACTTTACAGGAGAGCAATTTAAAGTTTTGGACTCGCATATCTGTGCATATTTTTTGTATGCTAATTGTAGGTTTTCATTACTTAAAATCATTTAGACAAATCATTAAAAACTGCTCCCCTGTAAAGTGTCCATTTTGTAGATGTGAGTTCTACGGCAATATTGACTTGGTAAATTGATTGAAATTATATAACCCACGGCTTGTTACGAATATCGGGTCGTAAAATGTAGGTTAATAAAATGTTAGGTGGCAACGCTAGCATCAATGCTGTATCTACCTATGATATTATAAAATTGTCAACTGTCAAATTTTATAAATTAATGCATTAAAAAAAACTACTCAGGTCGACTATGGGCCGAGTCTCCTCGTGCAACACAAACGGACTCGACGCGTCGCCCGGCCGTGCGCGAGGGCGCTCCGGCAGTCACCCTACTGGAGCGCATTATTATACAGAACATCAAACGAAGAGAAAGTTGCTCTATTTGATACTTTTTCCATAGTAATTTTATATTACCNCATTATTATACAGAACATCAAACGAAGAGAAAGTTGCTCTATTTGATACTTTTTCCATAGTAATTTTATATGGTAATATAAAATTACTATGGAAAAAGTATCAAAAATAAATACGGTAAATAAATACGGTAGTATTCAAATAGTTTTTTCTTAGAGTTATAATATCCTGCATATTATGACTCTAAAAAAAACTGAAATAGGTTAAAAAGATACTTAACATATTGTGATGGTTTTTATATTAAGAAATTAGTGGACATTATTTATGAAATAAATATACAAAATCTTGCAATCCAGCATATCATGTATTTTTTTTTCTTAAAATATATGTGACTACGATATATATCAATTAACTCTATGCAGAAATTACTTTTCTTGTACAACATCGTCTGAGACAGACAACATGGATGCGGTCTTTATTTTTAAACGTTTGCTAGCAACTTTATTCTTGATGGCTTGAATTATATATGGGAGGTATTTGATTGGCATCGAGCGTTCCAAGCGAGAATCAATTAACTCAGGAAGCAGACAACTCATACAAAACTTAGACAATGACCCTACCATTTTGTCCTGCCATAACGCAGGATCTCTCTTTATGTATTCTATTTTTATTAAATGTTCCTCACAGGTTCATACGGCTAATAAGCACATATCCATTTCCGTAATGTTTAAGTGACCCTGAATTCGGAAATAGTAATCATGATTTTTGTCAACTGCAAACATGTTCTATTGTGGATTATATTTCCAAAATTTTATTTTCGTTCCTTTTATGGCTTCTTCAGGTTGCATATTTTTTTGCAGAATATGGACATTTTACTTTTACCAGTCTTGTTTTCCCTTCTTTGTCTTTGTAAATACCATCGGGACTGGCTCCTAAATATTGGAGTGTTTTATATATACATAGACCACAGCGGGTAATTATGATGTTTTCCTGTGTGTGTCAATGCTGTATCAATACTGTTTGTTCATAGCTTTACCATATGTAATTGATGAAGTATTAGATACGTTTTGTGGTTTCACGATAGTTTTTACTAAAGGAGCGCAACTGATTGTTTCTTTCCGTTTATATATCTTGCCAAATAGAGAAGCAGTCAATCTATTTTTTATGTTTTCTGACCATTCTTGACTAGAACTTTGATAGATCGTCTGTAGTTCTGTTTTCTGCTGTTCTGTTTTCTGTAGTCTGCTCTTTGTTCATCGGAAAGTTCCATTTATTTAAGAAATTGTTCTTTTGACATTTGAAAATCCTCATCAGTCATATCTGGTCTTTGAGCTTTATGTCCATAATCCGGGTCATCATCCATATTTCTGCGAATTTTTTTCCGAAACAATGTTTTGTATTTCTTTTTTTCGCTTTTTGTACCTCATATAAATTTATATATTTGCCAGTAGGTTCATTAAATATGCATTTATGAATAGCATTTATTGGTCACTTGGTGTTAAAAGAAATTGCTGCTGCCGAACATCTTTCCTGATACGAATTTTTTTGTGTATAATTCTTTTACCTTAAATGTCTCAGCGGGATTGCTGTCATTATCAAAGATAAGACTTATTAAATCCTTCTACCAGTAATGTTGACTCCATACTGGAAGAAATACCAGAAAAGTTCTTGTAGCATATGCTTTACTGGTACAGTTCTTTTGTTTTGAGCTTTTGCGCATACTACACAGTATTTATTTTTTACATCGAGATGCAGTATTTTACCAGTGTACGCACCAATTATGGCTGCTGCACCCGATAATGTTGAATATTGTTATAGTATGTCCTTTTGGACCAAATCCGTCAGCTATCACGTCAATTAACGGTGTACTTCTACTGTCTACACTTCCGATTTCTTTTGCATGTTCTGCTTCATCGACGCCAGCCTTGCACATCTCTTCTACTGCCATCTTATTGAACCATTCGTAAACTAATTTTTTTTTGTTTATGTGAATAATTTTTTTCACATACCAGGAATATTACTTGCCAATTCATTTAAATTTCCTAATCCACAGCCAATACTTATAATGCCTGCCACTACAGCGTGATTTACATCATAAGTGTTAGAAGGATCTTCAGTTCTTATGTCAAACTCGGAATTACAGAGTTCACACTTAAAACGTAATACTGATATAAAACCTTTACGTTGCTCATCGATACATTTTAGATTTATACATCTGCATCCAAACGATTTTGCATTATATTCAGCAAGTTTCCCTAATATATCCAAAAAATATCTGATCGATACGATTCTACGCCCTTCTAGGCAAAAAAGCTCATCATCATTGGTCATTATTGTTTCATTTTCAATTTGTAGGTGGTGAACGTCGCTAATAAACATAAGAGTGCTGACGTTTCCTAAGTAAAATTCGGCGACCAGTAATAAAATACTAGTATTTGAGTAACAGAAATATCAAGTTCGTTTTCGCTATGTTGTGGTGTTTATCAGTTTGTGTTGATAATATTTGACAATGGTTTACGAGAACCAGCACTAGACCTGTTGAAATAAATAACTCATTTATTCACAATTTTTAGCAGTATTTAATAATACAATCATTGACACGGCTCTGCTTTAAACAGTGTACTTAAGGCTTTTTCAAAATATTCCCTATCTATGTTATTTAAACTAATAATTTTATGGTACTTTTCAAGAATGGAAATTAGTTGATGGGATAAGATGTTTTTAAAAAAAGCTAAGCTACCGCTGCCCCTATAAAATATATCATGTTATATTCCTTGGTAGCTGCTATAATAATTATCTATTCATATACCAAATTTTATCTCTATAGACTTTATAGTATATTAATAAAAGAAATTAATTTAGAAAAGGTCAGGGAGTACTTAGTCTTTTAGCCTGTCCGGCAAATAGACTTAAGTACACGGCTAAGCGACCTCGGTCTCCCGAGCTACTACTGTCTCTTCCTAATCCTTCCGAGATAGTAGTATCCTATATCCTATAATCCTATTCCAAAATTCCATATTCCTTGCTCAATACAACTTTCCTACCTCATCCTTTTTTTTTCCTCTCCATTAATTCTCGGGAACGCAATGAGGAACTTTAACATTTTTAACCTTATAAATGGCGGCGTTGTGGTTCGCTACCCGCAGGGGCGAAATGTGGGCTGCGAATAGCCACTCTGCTACATTAAACGATCGTAGTAGATGGAAAGAAGCGGTCTCTGCCTACCCCAATGGGAAAGAGGCGTGAGTGTTTGTTTGTATGTAAAAGAAATTATCAATAAATAAGAGACTAAACAATACAACTAGCAATAGTTGATTATATTTAAAAAAAAATCAAAACAATTTATTTCGTTCGTAAGGATACACTATAAACATACGATACACGAGAAAGTGAGAGAAAAGATTCCTTAGTTTGCTACGAAACCTTAAAAATGAATAAGAAACATCTCTTTAAAAAATCTAATAATAACACATGTTTAAATATTGTTCAAGAAAACACAAATACCAACTGCAAACAATTTACTCACCTCTGAATTCTATTTCTTTTCATTACTTGTACGTTTGATTTCCATTTTCTTTTTCTTGTACAAGCATAATTTTTACGTTTATGAGCCATATCGAAATCTGATACTAAGACAAATTTGCAAAGTACTAAAAATTAAGTGAAAAAATTAAGTAGAGCTACTTATGATACGTAACAGTGCACGAGCAAGGTTAGAACAAGAGACAATGTCAAGTAAAAATTCGTCAACGACCATACGTCCGAACACTTCGACCGCTCAGTGGCCACTAAGGTCTCGTTATATACTTTTTATTTTCTACTAAGTTTCTTGAGTTAGTTATTATATAAAAAAACTGAGGTGATTTGGATCTTTATTTTTTAATTTTTATTAAGATGAACATTTTCTCTTTTAAAAAAATCCAACTATCAAATAAAATAAAATGAGTTATTATTATCAGCCAAACGGTTTATAGAGTAAACAAAACAGAAAAATTTTTGACGATATTGTGACCTCTTAATTAAGACATTGAAAGATATATGTATATATAAAAAACGAATCAGCACATTTTGGAGACGAGGATATTTAGCTACTTATGTACTAAATAGATTTTTCGATTTCATTATTTTTTAATAGTTTGCTTTAAGACAAACATGGTAAGTCGTGCGAATTCGACGCGAGTTAAATTTTAGAAAGTCCCCTGTGAGCACGGCGCGGGGCGTATTCTCGCTGCGAGATGACTCCTAACCCGCTTCGTTTTGTAGCTATTTCACCTAGATAGAGAGCGCTAAAAAATGCGATAGCGCTATTGTAAGGAGGCGGCGAGGCGCGGCGGGGCGGTCACCCGAACTCACCCGAGCTTACCCGAGTTCACCCGACTGATAATGAGCTCAACAAAATGCCGAGACTCGAGAGCATTTCATTGTCGAACTCTAAGCATTTCGTTTCGTTGTATCAGTTACCTTTTCGCTTCACGGGGCATGAATTCCGTATTTGTTATATTAAGTGCTCACATACTCTAAATAATAATAGTTGTATATTTACGTATGGAATTCTATGTAGCAATAATACATTATTAATGTAAAAACAAATAATAACAAACGCTTTCAATTAAAACATTCGTTTTATTAATCACTGGTCAGTTGCTTATAATAAAATATAGCTTCCTTAAAAGTACATTAAGGAAACGTTATACACAACATCCTACTAATCGCACTAATATTATAAAGGCGAAAGTTTGTGAGTGAGTGAGTGAGTATGTGTATGTTTGTTACTTCTTCACGTTCAAACAGCTGGAGCGATTTTGATTTTGATAAAATTATGGAGGTAGCTGACAACCTAGATTAACACATCGGTTACTTTTACCGCGGGAAAACTTCTCATTCGCACGGGAAAATCTGAGACCGCGGGTAAGATCGATGAAACTTGGAACAGAGATGAATAGACCTTGGAGGAGGACATAGGCTACTTTTTACCGCAGGAAAATTTCTCATTCGCACGGGAAAATCTATTAGTACGCGGGTGAAACTGCGGGGCGGAAATCTAATAATATTATAAACGTCAAAGTTTGGATGTTTGTTACTCAATCACGCCCTAACCACTGGACGGATAGAGATGAAACTTAGCACACATGTAGTTTAGGTGCTGGAATAGGACACAGGATAATTTTTACCGCGGGTGAACTTCTCATTCGCACGGGAAAATCTATTGGTACGCGGGTGAAACTGCGGGGCGGAGAGCTAGTAAGGAATAAATGAGAACATTAACAAATAAAATAAAAATATTTATTTATTTATTTACACTTCATACACAAAACATGTACAGGCGAACTTAATGCCTTAGGCATTTTCTACCAGTCAACCTAAAAGTAATACATTACATTAAAAAGTGGGTGCATTCACAGACGAAATATTATAATTAGTTTTAAAGAAAAAAGTCTTATTAAATTATTCTTTCGCTTATTGTTAACTTTCTTGGTAATCGTGCGTCTATAATTTATGGTGAGATACAGTGTAAGTAAAATTGTTTTAATTTATCTATATTTAATTCCTAGAACTCTTGGTCTCTTTTAATTTTTTCATAAACAATTCCTTTGGGAGTCCATACAACAAAAAGGCAATATTTTATTTTTGTTATATTTAATTGCCCTTGTACTTGATAGTAATAGTCATGATTTATTTTTAATATTATTTTTTGGGGATCATTTTCATCTTTAATAAAAAAGTGATTATTTTTTTGCGTAATAGCTTCTTCTGGTGTCCTTTTTGCTGCTAAAGATGGATACTTTATTTCTATAATAGAATCTTGACCAACAAGTCCATCGGGACTTGCACCCAGATACGGCAGTTCACTGTCAATAAATAAGCCATAAGGTATGATGTGAACTCCTAACAGGGTCCCTATTTCTTTTGCTGCAATTGATTCGTTTCTGTTACCATATCTAGTGGTATCGCTTCCTTTGAAACTTGAATATAGCAATGTTTTGATCGTACTTTTAGAAGAAGTTGTTGGCTTCATTTTGCACACTTGGCCAAACATTGATGCAGTCAAACAATTTTAAAACAATCATCTGGAGTTTCTTTTTTCAAATTTATTAAAAAAAAGCTCTTTTTTTTCTCTAGAATAAATCTGTTTCGAGATCTGCCACAGCTTCAACGCTTCCGTAATGTTCATGAGCTTCTGTCGTTCTCTTTACTCGTTTAGATTTCCTGTCACGCGTAGAATTTCTTTTTAAATTTCTCTTGTGTTCTCCCACATACTTATTTGTAAACTCCCTTGTTTCATCTGGTCCATTCGATCCGATAACGCTTTGGGTGTTGTGTTTTACAGGTGCTACATAAACATAACAGCGCGCCTCATAAGAGCCACGTTATGAATAATTTACCCTTTTTCCTCCGATAAATGTAGCTATAATTGCGTTAAACTGTTAAACAACATTGTTCGTTTTACCTATCAAAAGACTTTCAATATTATTTAATACATAACGAACTGCCGTGTACATATCGTACCACAGGCCACAATCTTTCATTTGCGTCACTAAATTTTCTTCTCCCGGTTGTGAGCCCTTGCTAAAATATGTTTTGCAACTACTGTGGTCTCCAAACACATGGCAAGGGCCATTTCTTATATCTTCTTTTAAAAGATTAATTTTTCCATAAAGGTTATTTCATTTTGTTTGGAATTATAATCGACTGCTCCTTTTACACCTTTTTTCAGACGTAAAATATTTTTTTCATGAGACTTTCTCAGTGTTATTGCCACTAAACCGAACCGATTTTCGTTTTTTTTTTTCAAATATACACTGTATAAAGCGGACTTTTTCAAAAGAAATAACTCGGTCTCTTGAAATACATGATATGTATATTCAGAGTTCACATTGTGGTTATCAAAACTTGAACTCAATTTATAAGTAGGTACATAGTATAACATGCATACCCAATGTGGTTCAATATATCGGGCTCAGATATGATTGCACCATTTCTCTTTACTGCGTTGCGTTGATTAGCATCCGTCATTACGCAGCTATACGTAAAAAATAATTTCAATTATTTATCGGACCCCCCCGCTCGAAATGTCAATTTTTAATTTCCCAATAATTAGGAAAAGCGTTCGTATTTATTGTGACTGGCAACCCAAACTAATAAATCATACCGTGCCATAAATTAAATATTCATATTATATAAATTCTACGTACCTATTATCAGTACCTGTGGTTTCTTTTCCAGTGCGTTTACGTTTTGGTCGTGGTCCTCGCTTTTTCCTGCGGGCTGATAGCCATAATCTACTTTTAAATGAAGATCTTCGCACTTCTAAAATAAAATTACATAAAGCTTTTAAACAGCTGCAAACTACGTAAGCATCTCGTTAACAAAAGTGTAAGATTTTTAAAAGTGTTGGCCATCTGTTGTTGTATACAAAAGAAAGCTTTAGTTTAGATACGATTAATAAATAAACCTTTGTTTCTGGACTTGGTTGCGAAATTTGCGGTCGTTTCTCAAAGTTATTGTATGTTGACGAAATATACTTTGGCACGATGAAAGTTATCACTAAACGATACTGTCTAAGTATACGATAAACGGTACTCTTATACTCAACCTTTTTGGTTGACGCGAACTATTTCTGTATATGAATATTTATATAAAAACAACAGCTAAACTACAGCTACTGTCAAGTTTGTACTTACTCACCCAATCTATCCATTTTCTTGAATAAATATATATCACAAGGACCGAGAAGAAAGCAGTAGTCGTCGATCGAATCAAAAAACAGCAAAAACACAAAACAGTTCCGTTATCGGTCCAAGTGATAAAATTATAGTCGCCAAAGAAACACCAAAATATGTAAGACACGTTAGACGCAGTGCCGAGCTGTCGTCGCACTGATGAGAAAACAGAGAGCACAGGCGGAGTGGGCGGGGTTACACCTCTCTCCGTACCCCGCGCCTCCGCGTGCGACAATGTGCAGGCATGATTAACGGATTTAGCTATTTTTCGATACAAATCTTTAATTTCGCTATAATTTTATTTGTAACGCAGATATTAAAATTTTATTTATATCCTAGCAAAATAGAGGATTTACGCAAAGTCGGCAATTGATTTTCATTACAATTGAAAGCATACTAACATGCGTAAGAACTAAGCAAAAATTACACAATTTTGAGTGTTTTGTAAAATGAGTTTATTTCAACTCGCACTATCTTTTTTTAGTTGATTGTTTTCAAAGAAAAACTAATTCAGATTGTATACAGGTCAGATTGTATGTACAAAATTTGAATTCAATGTGTTTAGTTGTTAAGAAGTTATCGCGAAAGTCAGTTTGTATGGGAAAACTCATGTCCAGGGGACCCTTAAGGGATTCTGAAACCAAATCCGTCGATGTTTGTTTGTTTGTACGAGCTTCACACAAAAACCAGCAGGTATATTTCCGTCAACTTTTTCAGTCTTAAAGGTACTATTCCGAATTAAATACTACAGCATGTTTCATCAAAATCAGTCCAGTATAATTGAAGATACAACTTGATCCCTGTTTCAATTCTATTAGACGGATTTTGATGAAACATGCCGCAGTATTTAAGTGGCAATAGTACCTATAAGACTGTAAAAGTTTAATCAAAATCTATCTGCTGGTTTTTGCGTGAAGCCGGAACAATCAAACAAACAAGCAAACCGATGGGTTTGGTTTCAGAAGCCCTTAATTAGTCGATCTGTGTAGTACGTAGAGTTACTACTCTACGTACTACACAGATCGACTAATTAAGGGCTAATATAAATACTATAATAATATAAAATAAATACTGTTATAAAATTGTTAAATGTCAAACTACTGTTTGACATTTAACAATTTTATAACAGTATTTAGATATAGATATGTAGATAGAAAATGGACTGATGTCCGTTCAGTTCCCGTTTATTAACGATTTTTTATTGTAATTTTTTTTTTATAAACACGTTAAATCACAAAAATAAATGATGCGTGCAGAAAAATCTGTAACAAAGTATAATTTTAACTCTAAATAAAACGAAATGTAATTAAAAACGCAATATTTTTTGTTACTGGTAAATTTTAGTTCTGTATTTTTTATGTTGGCAACCACTTATTACTGATCTAAAATAAGTATAATCAGCATGCCAACTTGTTTCAAAAAGGTCAGGTTCGTAGCACCCTTAACCGACGAAAGTGTATGAAAAGGTGTATGCATGTGGATGAGGCGAGAGTGATGTGTCAGGATCGTGATATGCGGCAAACTGTGGTCTCTGCCTGCCGATATGCGATACCGGCGTAAGCGTATGTATGTATTATGTAATGCAGCCGATTTGAAGAGACCGTAGCCCAGTCGGAAGTTGGTACTAGAGCCGATCTTTACGTATGCCGCAATATGTCACTGCAGACGTATGCTCACGTCACCCCTGCAGCCGGGTGCAAGGGCCAGAGAGGGACGTGTGGTTAAAAACCACACGTCCACTAAAAGTGGGAGCAAGCCCCACATAACCGCTGTCATACCCTCAGCACAGCGGTATGCGTACAGGCATTTTCCACACGCAAGTTATGCCGATATGTAGGTAGGTGTATTTCAGATAAGAGTAAATAGGTTTTTATTAAGTTACATAGTACGTTTTAACACCTTAGATTAGATCGCCACCTACCATCGGATGGGATTGTACTGGCTTAAATATGAAAAACAATCACTGGGTTAAGCAACATTCCGCGGCCGGGTGTTAGACGAGTTAACGAATCTAAATCGAGTTGATGATTCAAAACTGCTTTAGCCTATTTGAATAAAAAAAAAAGTTTTGAATTGAATTAACACCTAGCTCCGAGATAACTTCCTATGTATTTAGAAAGGGACGTAAAAGCAATATTGTAGGTAGTATTTGACAACCGATTGATTCAGTGGCTCGCTGCAGTTGATTGATGCGGTTGCTTTCTGTACCAATGAGTCCTGGGTTCGAATTGTGGAAGAGACCAACATACTATGATAAGCAAAAATGTTTATATCAGAGTAATGGACGTGTTTATCTGTTTATTATGTATTTTTAACTCTTATTTTTGTGTTTTTTTTATCTCTATAAATATGTATATCGTTGTCTAACACCCAAGACACGGAATCCTACTTTGGGATTAGTCTCAAATCAATATCAGATCAATATAATCAATGTAAATATTGATCTAGAATCTAGATTAATATAAGATCTAGCTCAATGTGTATGTGTGTGTGTGTGTTTAAAATATTATTATTACCATTATCGACAAACATGTATCATGAACAACTCCACAGCAAGTTGATTTTCTACAATCGTTAACGCTAATAGAACGAAATAAATGTATTGGAATGACATTTGTAATCGATAAGTTACGGGTGATTTGACTTTGAGATTAGCATTAACAATTGTTGAAAGTCAACTTGGCTAGGGGGCAGCTCCGAAACCCTTTCGCTCGCAAGCAGCAGAACAAAAACAAAGACAAAGACAATACCTACGCTACCTAACTCAGATAAATAAATATTACGTTTACTATTAGTAAACAAAAGAAAAATATAAATCAGCTCCACCTATCGATTTTAGGTGGCATCATACAATTTGACTCAAATTTACTATTGCGCTGCACTAGTGCCGCCAGAACCAACGGTAGAGACAGAAATTATTCGTGTGTAAATGTTTGTGTGTGTTCTCGTATCATACGGCTTTAAAGGGTGTGCGATTCTATAAGTCAAAAAACAAAAGAAATTTTAAATATAAATCAGCTCCACCTATCGACTTTAGACGCCATCATACAATTAGACCCAAATTTGCGCTGCGCGAGCGCCGCCAGAACCAACGGCAGGGCCAGATATTATTCGTGTCTAAATGTTTATATGCGTGCTCTCGTGATCATGCGGATTTAAGACGCTGACAGTATCGGATGATCTTGAGCTTTTCCTCATATAAGCTCCGCCTACATATTTCTCCGCTACCCTACCGCAATACTTATACTTAAAATAATTATCAGGTAGCGATTGAGTGTCAAATCGATATAGACGGTGATGTACCAATAGATGGCGCTATTATATATTTATTATCGATGACTCTTAAAATTTCGAGAGTCGTTTTATGAACATTCTTGACGCAATTATTTTACAAGCTTTAATTTAGTTTCACGTGTCCCGGTGTCTTGTCTGTAATCAAATCTCGCAAGTTAAAATTGACCCATTCCCAGTTTCCGATTGAGCTGAAATTTTGCATACATATATAAATCGGATGAGGATGCAATATTATTATGACATGGAGCTGATCTAATGACGGAGCTGGAAGATGGCCATGAGAACTTTGTAATAAAACGACGCAACCCCATCGAGTTAGGGGCTCGTTTGATTCATCATAATATTCATAAAAAACGAAGACATTTTTTTTTCACAGTTTATTTAAAAATATTTATTATTATATATGTGCACTATTTTGTTCAATAACTTGTTGCTGAAAAATTAAGAGAGATTTGTTGGAATGTGTTAATTATTTTTATAGCATCCATTATACCCTGACTTAGCACCAGATTTTCACTTGTTTCGGTCTCTTCAAAATTCTTTAGGTACTATAAGCAATGGAAATTTTTTTGAAAAGCTTAAAAAAATTCGAATCACGGTCCTTTAGGTTGTAACTTAAGTAATATTGATTTGTTAGGAGAAAATGTAAATGGATTGTCGTCGAAGTTCACTTTTCCGTGTAGGATGTGCAATCTAACATTTTTCATTGAAAGTGATTCTGGTGACGACAATTACTTACCCATAAACCATTGTGCTGTAGCAGGAATTTTATCAATTGGCGGTGGGCATTCAAATTTAGAAGAGCTTTCTTCAGCATTAAATTTACCGACAATATCTAATAAAAATTACCAAAGCATACACGACGATTTATCTAAAAAATGGGAACAGATTGAACAAGAAACAATGGAAAAAGCTGGCGAAAAGGAAAGGAATTTTGCCGTTTCGGAGGGTAGAGTTAGTAAAAGTGGTATCCCGATTATAGATGTCATTGCAGATGGATGCTACTCCATGAGATCTTACAGAACCAATTATTCCGCCTAACCGGGGAAGTTTTGTTTTACGGAGTTCGCAACAACTATTGTTATACCTGTGATCGCGTAGAGAAAAAGAAAGTGCCCATAAAAGAACACCAATGTTTCCGAAATTACACGGGTCCTTCGACTGGCATGGAAAGTGATATAATTGTTCAAGAGTTTAAACAGTCTGTAGAAAACCATAATTTAATTTATGGGAATTTGATATCTGATGGTGATTATGTTCCTCAATGTCATTTTCGAAAAAATAAAGAAAAACCCCGTTTATAAAATCCATTATATCTGTTACGACGATATTCGTCCTGAAAAAGCTCGACGTGAACACACTGTAGGTACTTACCTGGAAACATTTTCAGGGGGAACTATGATATCACTGTCTGATGTTCCTGCTACTGACACATTTTTTAATCTGAAAGGAATATAAATATATTTTATATAATTTTCAAAAGCTTATATATTGTACGTATTGTATTTCTTATAATTGATTTACTCTATCTAATATTGCATTAGGTTTTTTTTTACGTTTTGACATTACATCTATTTCTCTAATAGCCAGTTCTGAGACTGTCACAGGTCTAATGCAATGTCATAGGTTTAATGTGATCGTTTATTGCTGAGCTAATTTTGTGATGGTTTCTTGTAAAAATAATTTTACAACTATATGACGAAGGTAGCATTATATTTTTTTAATCACCTAAATATCTTTAGGGAAGGCAAATGATAGTACATGTATTTTATATTAAAGTAATATAGTAAAATATCAACTATGCAATTAAAAATAGATAGTGGGTACCTACTGATAGTCTAAATAATAACATTATCATGTACAGTGTAAACTCTATATAGCGAAATTGAAGCACAATTGAATTCTTAGTGTTTTCGTTATACGGGGAGAAAATAAAAAAAATATAATTTTACAAATAAGTGATTTTAATTTTGACTAAACGGAATAGAAAAAAAAAACTTTTTTCTTCCTTTTCTATCGCGCGAATTACATTATTTTCGTCAATACAGACTTATTCACGATGTTTATAGTCAAAAAGTTTGATAAAAAAGCATTAAATATGACAACGTAAACGCGACCCGTAACAAAAACTCCAAAAGTAAAAACACGCGCCGGCCGATTACAGCGCACAAATGAACACACCTCTAAGAATTCCATTGTGCGTACGAAATATTTACGACTCTGTCGGTACTTTTTTTATGACGGGTTTGTTACGTTGTATAGGGTTTTAATATATAGATGATAATGTAAACTAAATAACTACGTTTTAAGTAGTTCACACTGTATCTATTTATATAAGTATTCCTCATTATTATAAACTTACTCGTGAAAAACCGTCTCTGACGCTTCATTTACTTCTGAAGTATTCATCAAAAGTTTCCTTTTTCTGTAAAGAAATAAAAAAATCTTGAAATATAATGAAAAGAACTTCGTGGTCCCGGATCGAACGATGATCTCACTAATCGTTACCATTTCGAACGATATTAACATAACGCTATGAAAGCTTTACTAACAGTGTTGAATTTACGTATTAGTTACTTTGAGCAAGTGATATGTAAATATACAATAATAAAAATTATAGTTTCGTTTTCATACATATATTTGTTTTATAAATTTTGCAATATTAAAAATTCTACTTACTTTACTACTTCTATGAGATGTTTTTGTTTGTTAATATAGAAGCGCTTCTTTGCTGTCCTCCTGGATTTTTGTTTGTTTCCCATTTTTCACAAATACAATAAAATATTTATATTACACCTATAAACTATAATTTATATTATATAATGTCTGTATACAAAACTCTTTAAAAACTTAGAAATAAAATAAATAAATTTAATGAAAAATTACGATCGGCAACTGAAACAAGCGACATAGGTCTATCTAGCACCGCGTCCATGCGGTCACTGTCTGAATCCATAGAATAAAAAAGGAAACACGATGGTAGCACGCATGTAACTTATCTCAAAACGTTAAATACCGTAAAATGGGGTGAATAGAAATAAATCTGGAAGTTTCATAATTTTGTCTCTAAATATAAAGCCCATTTATCGAAGGTTTATTTCTTTTATTTATTACACAGCAACATTTTTCCTTGATGTTCGCAACTCACAAATTTACGTCAAGTTTAATAACTTAGAGAAAAAGT
>WUAW01000722.1:15886-28518 GCA_017165845.1 Thaumetopoea pityocampa | reverse complement strand
TTTAACATTGAATATTACGAAATTAGGGGGGTGGTCTATACTTTTGTCGCGGAGTGTATATATATATATAATGATGATGACGTTATATATATATATATAACGTCACCATCATCAGTCCCGGGAAGTCTACTGCTGGACATGGGCGTCCACCATAAAAAGAGGGGTTTACCGTAATCTTGGCAGGCGTTATGGAGACCGCGGTAGATTTTGATTGAATAATAGGATAACAATGCTGCGCGTTATCTTAATATATCCTTTGGCTGGTTCTCACAGCATTCAGGGTAATTCATTCACGGTCTACATTGTAGACACTAATGTGCTCAACGGAGGAGGAAAACTTCGTAAGGAAATCTGCATGCCCACGTGGTTGTGTGAAGTCTACTAACCCGCATTAGCCCAACGTGGTAGACTATGGCCCAATCCCTCTCCTGATTAAGGGAAATTCGTGCACCTTTAGTGGAGACGAATGGACTGTGGATGAAGCAGTTTAGAATTTAGAAATTTCTTTGTAAAATAGTTTGGACAAAATAATACCTCTGCCAAGTTTAAAGTGGCCACGACACCCATTTGGTCGTAATTCCAGGATAGGTATTGCACTCCCATTGCACGTCGAACAGCGGAGTTCGCGCCATCTGCTCCAATCTGGAATCGAAAAATATCCTATACATTATGGAATCTTGGTCTAATGTTACAGGTTAAGTAAACGACTGCTTAGACCAACGGTGGTTGGTCTAAGCAGTCGTTTACTATCACACGTATGACATCACAGGACTTATCCTGTTACGAGTTTGAAAGTACTTCAGAGAACATCTCAGAGCGCTGTTTTCACAAAATGATTTTGGTATTAAGAAAAGCATTTTTTAATTTAAAACTTTCTTGAAAGTGTTCAGATAGTATTGGTGCTGATTTTGATGTAACAGAACTTAACTAAATTTAGCCGCTCCCTACCTTTTTCTAATATCAAACGCCAAAGCCAGATAGCAAACATTTATAGCTAGTACGCACTGTTTAACAGAAATGTAGGTTAGGGCCAAGTTCATCCCTTGATACTCCTAGATACTCAAAACGCTCTTGAAGATATACCGGGGACTTAGGATTATGAATAATTGAGAAAAGGTGAGCTAAGATACGTAAATTTAGACGTTGCCGGATTGGTAACCACTTCAATCTTGACCGGAACTCAGAGACGTGATCATATTTTCGCAAGCCGAAAATGAAGCGGATACATAGATTTTGCAGCCGCTCAAGCTTATCAAGTAGTTCCTGAGTAGCATCGAGATAACAGACATCACCATAGTCTAAGAGGAAGAAGAAGTGACTGAGCAAATGATATTTTAGTTTGGAGAGGTAAGTATAAAATTAAGAAAGATATTGTTAGTTTCGTCTTAACTGTGAGAGTAACACTGGGTATATTCGAGCGGCGACTCTCACTCGCACGATGAGACGATGTTTCGCGCAGCAACTCGAGTGGCGAGTGAGAGGCGACAATCTTTGATTAGGCTAGATTTCGTTATCTACAGTTGATAGAAGCTCAATATTGGTTTATGAATTATTCTTCTTCGACTGTGCTCCTCACTTTGGATACACTGTATCCAGCGTTACTTCAGTTTCGACGATCGTAACAAGTGCATCACATTGATTTTCACGCATTTTAATCAGTCATTTTAAATTTTTGAGACCCTATAAAATGCAATGAGATTAGCTCAAGTGAAGATGAGTTTGATTTTGAAATGCAATCACTAAAGTGGTGGCGCGAGTTATTTGGGGAATCGAGATCTGTTTAATTAATTCCTATATTTTTTATAGACAAGTAAAAAAACAGAAGAACGAAGAACCACTTACAATTTATATAAACGATAGTAGACCAATTGAGGGAAGACTTTCCACAACCGTGAGTTCAAGCTTCGACGTCGACCTCTAATTAGGATGCGGTTCGGCTAAATCAGAGGGTCCCATACTTTTTTCTCATAGACCACTTTCAAAATTTAGCTGGTTCCGATGGACCCCCTGCAGCTACATTTCTAGCATCTTCCCAAAACTCGACAAAAATGTGAAGATTTGATCTATGGAAATTTGCGTACGCCAACGTAGACCCCCGTCGAGTCTCCCGTGGACCCCTGGGCGTCCACCTGGACCACTTTGGGAACTAAGGGGCTAAATGGAAAGCTCCATGTGATTCTCACAGGCACAAAGAAGATTGTAAAGTTCTTATCGAAATAAACAAGGTGGAAGGCATGAAACAACGTACTGTTGCAATACTTGCCAAAACCAAGGATGCACCAAGGAGAATGTTTTACGAAGTAACACACAAAACGCAATTATAGAACTTCCACTTAGAAAATTATATTTTTTTAAATGTAAATAAAGACTCTATATTATAATATAACCGTTTGTATGTTAATCTGTGTGTAAATTCATTTTATGCTACCTGTAAGACACTTGTATGCGTAAAATCGCCTCGAGTCGTGCTATTCCGCCCGACCGAAAAAGTTGTTGAGCGCAAAGGGTTAAAATAATAAAAAAAATNAAGGAGAATGTTTTACGAAGTAACACACAAAACGCAATTATAGAACTTCCACTTAGAAAATTATATTTTTTAAAATGTAAATAAAGACTCTATATTATAATATAACCGTTTGTATGTTAATCTGTGTGTAAATTCATTTTATGCTACCTGTAAGACACTTGTATGCGTAAAATCGCCTCGAGTCGTGCTATTCCGCCCGACCGAAAAAGTTGTTGAGCGCAAAGGGTTAAAATAATAAAAAAAAAGCATTTCCCCGCAGTCTTTTTTCAATAATTGTTTTTTTATTTACATATAATATTTTTTTTATTACATATGATATTAAAGGTTTTGACATCGCGTTCGTATTGTGAGACTTTGTTTTGAGCAAAATATGAAACGCCATGTTGAAGCTAAAATGGCGGACAGACGTTGGAGGGAGAAATGTTTGACTTTTAAAAAGCAGATTCACTTCGGCTCGTTACTTTTCGCTACAGCAGTCGACTCGCGAGGAGGCGACAACCACCAGTTAAGTACCACTCGTATTTCTATTACATATAAGTTTGTGTGAAGGTTTCATCATAAATATGTTAAAATTTTTGTTAAAAATTTATATTATGTCTTATTAAAAACAGAAATAACCTTATAAGTTTTCCTTCATTAAAGAAACTCGATTAATAATACCGACAATAATTTAAGTAACGTCGGCGACGCTGACGTCACACTTTTTAAAAACCGGTCGTCACACTTTAAAAACCTACTTGGTGTTAATAACTGGCTCAGTGTTTTTCCCCGTTTTATGTACATTATTTTTCGTTTCTACCTTATATCAATAATGAGGATAGGAGCAGGGGTGGGCAACCTTTTTTGGCCGCGGGTCAAAATCAACTAAAATTTTTTATATATTATACTTTATTTTCAGAACTAAAGCGGGGTCGCTTGAAATTATCAAATGGTTCACTCGGTGACCCGTAAGTACATATAGTACCTGATATAGGTTGCCGACCCCTGGTATAATAGACTGTAGTTGAATAGGGCATTTAAAATCATCACGGAATCTGACAGTTTTCAAAATTATACTCGGTTGTTTAATTATGTTGACACCAAAGTCGCAGTTTTCAGTTTGTGTCAAAAAATATATGTCCTGAATGTCTATAATGTAGTTGGGTAAGTAATAATTCATATAAACTTCATTCAAAATAGCTTGTATCAACGGCAAATAATAGGTTTGTATAGGTTTTTATAAAAAAAAAATGTTTTACTTTTAAATTATGTACGTTAGATTAAAAACTGCGTGTAGATAGACACAGATTTGGCTGATTCAGACCTTTAAAAAATTAACAGTTAAACAACACACGACAGTGCAGTAGTTTTGAAATGAATCAGACTATAACAATTATTTTATATACTAGCTTTTGCCTGCAGCTCCGCCAGCGTGAATGTCGGTTTTCAATCCCGATACAATCATAGATTTATATAAAAAGCCTTAAATCCACTTTTAAATGACCTCTCGTACCTTAACGGCGGCAACTAAAACAGGGGTCAAGCTGTATCTTCAATTCTACTGGACCGATTTTGATGAAACATGCCGCAGTATTTAAGTCGGAATAGTATCTTAAGACTGTAATAGTTTAACCAAAGTCAACCCGCTAGTTTTTGCGTGAAGTCCGAACAAACAAACAAACAAACATAGACGGATTTGGTTTCAGAAGCCCTTAATTAGAGTCGATCTGAGCAGTTTGTTTTTAAATATCTTTGATTTTTGAGAATTTAACATTTAACAATTTTATAATAGTATAGATTTATGTGCATTTTGCACACTGGAATAAAAGTCGCGTAGTGTTGCTTATGCAAGACCGTCGCGAGACTCAACTAGTCTTGGTCTTGCACCAGTCAATCGGGTTTTAGTAGTCGTATTGATCATTCATGCCCAGTCTTGCATTTACTACAAGTCTCGCGAGACCGAATCCCTACTTACCGAACTAGGTTATGATAATATCGGGTGACAAAGTGGGGCTGTTCAGTGTATATAGAACTAGTTCACACCCGCGGCTTCGCTATGTGATGGCGATGATTCATAGCCTATTTCCACTCCTGGTATTGTATCTATCTTTTTGCCAGTCTTGCATGCAAGAACAAGAGTGTTTTGGGCAACACTATACGTAGATCAGGTTAAAACCTTTTGTATAAAGAACATGACTTCTAACCACTATTTTTAAAAAAGACTAAGTAAATAAAACCCATTTCTTCATATATGAAGAACTAACTATAGTTCAACTAACTATAGTTAGTTGGGTAATAGTACATTTCAGTATTACTGAACTCCTTTCAAACAAGGAACAGGAACAAGATCATCAATATCATATTAGCCCACAGATGTCCACTGCTGAACATAGGCCTCCTCCATTGACGGAAACACCGATTGCCCACGACCTTCACCAGGTCACCAGTCCAACTAGTCGGGGGTCCACCCCCATTACACTTTCCGGTTCGGGGTCGCCACTTCAGTTCTTTAGCATCCCAACATCCAACAGGCTCTCAATGACAAACACTCGAAAATGGGAACAAGATGAAAATTGAAATCATCCTAACTCATAAATGCGAATGTGAGTTTGTATGTTACTCCTTCACGCCTTAACTACTGAACCGATCATTATAAAATTTTGTACACACATTTTCAGGGGTACAAAGAAGGACACAGGGTACTTTTATCACGACAAAAAAACTTTTTCCCGAGGGACGGAAAAAATAGTTTACAAAGTCTCTGACATGTATTTAAGGACCTCAACGCTAATGAAGCCGCGAGTAAAAGCCGGTAGGTATATAAGGTGGTAGGTATAGTATAATATACAATACTGACAAAGCACCAATGCACAGGAGTACTGACGTATTGTATTGAAAATACAATTTAAACAAATGTTAGGATCATTAGTCGAGGCGGGTTTATTTGTGTGTTCGGCGTGTAAGCGGCGCGGCCGGTGCGGTGCACGCGGCGGCTCCCGTGGCGAAACGATACAGCCTCAGTGCGCTCCAATTAACCGCGATTTGAGCGCGGCTCGCGAAAAGTGCCGATTTTGCCGACTTTTGTGCGGTGGTATTAAAATTAATACAGACGCTATAATCGTTTTGTAATCGATATTTAATCGCGTGTTTAAATTTTGTGTACGGATCTAGTGTCGTTGGTGTCACAGGTTAGTGCGAACAACCAAGCCCGGTTGCAACATGGATGTATACTAGAGTACTCCTGTGGTCGGGCACAAGGGTCTAGATTATTATACCCAAAATGGTCTATATCGACCTCCAGGGTCGGCAATGACCTGCAAGGGGGCCACAACAACTGTCAAAATACGTTTGAAGTTAATACATTTACAACAATGTTATATTAACTACGCTTTGGGGGTCTACCCAAAAGTGAAAAACATTACAAGAGGTCAAGAGATCAAGAGGTGAAACTTGATTAGATCTAAGATCTATTGTTTACTGATGAAACACCGTGCGATCTACCGGTTACATACTTCTTGAAATTTTAAATAATGATACCAAATCATGTGCGCAGCAGTTGGTGATCACTCTGCGCAGTCTGTTCTTCAAGTATTTTTACCCGACTGCGCCAGAAGGAGGGTTATGTTTTTTTAAGTGTATGTATGTATATTTCTTTGACACGCTCTGTGGCCTAAACGGATAGATAGATTTCAGCTTGAGAGGTGTCGTTAGATTCATTTTAACTGTGAAAATGACACTGGGTACATCAAAAATTATAAAAAAAAAATACATTTTTCACGTAGTCGGGTTTCTTGTTATTTCATTCTTTCAATAATTGATTTTTTATTTACATATAAATATTATTATTAGATACATTAAACTTATATCTTTTTGGATTGTCACGATCGACTTGACTAGCCAGTTGGTCACCTCTGGTCTAGATGGACGCCTTGCAGGTTTAGTGGGTGCAACTCCAACATAACCACTGTGCTGTGTCCTCGGCACAAAGGGATGCGTGAGGCATTTCCGCGCGTAAAAAGTGTAATATTTTTAAGTTACACTTTCCAATTTTTAGGCGCCATCTTTCATATATTTTGAATTGAATTACCCGCTGCTTTGTGTCACTAATTAAAAGTTTTAGTTAAAATGGGCAACAATATAACGTAAAGTTATATTATGGTTTACGTTGCATTGCATCGGTGGTGTAGTGGTTTTGGACACGGCTTACGATCGAAGGGTCGTGGGTTCGATCCCGGTCCCGTACCACTGAGTTATTATTTGTAATTCATATACGGTCTACATTGTAGACACCAATGTACTTAACGGAGAAGGAAAACTTCGTGAGGAAACGTGCATGCCCCGCATGGGTGTGTGAAGTTTACCAATCCGCACTAGGCCAGCGCGGTAGACTACGGCCTAATTCCCTTCCTGATCAGGGGAGATCCGTGCCCCTGTAGTGGGGACGATATGGACTGGGGATGATGATTACGTTATGTATTAATCATTATTAATTTAAAGAGTTTAATAAATTAGGAGATTGAGCTGTATCATTTCAACAATTAATATTTCACAGATTGATATTTCGCTGTGCCTAAAAGTTAGTTCGTACGCTACCTTAATAAATTTGTTAACTCCCTCACTCTAAATTAACTTTTATCCGCGACTTCGCTATAAAAAAAACTCGTTTTTTGACATTCCAGACCAGTCTATTTACGTAGCGAATTTCCGTCATATCGATTAAGCTATTTTTGGGTCATTGAGGCAAAAATATCAAATTTACAATTACAACAGTATGCGCGATAAAGTTTATAATATGCGTCACAAGTGTTTATCCACTGACAGTATGAGAAGCACAAGATGAAATACTTTAATTAATATAAGAAATACATCCCTGAAGCTATTCGAAGAATTTGAACTCACGACGAACTCCGACAAATCATCTATTTTCATCACAATCCATATAAATTTTGGCATAGTTTTATGGATAGCTGATTTCACAAGACGCGAAATAGTTTTTCTGAATACATATTAACATGGTCCCACTACGGCAAGGGACATGTTTAGGCAATTCGAGTGTGTATAAAAAGGCCAATTATGATATCATGTCTAGAAAAATAGTTCTATGGCCGCAGACGACCTATGATTGTTGGCTGGCAAACTCTAGTTACCTCTGAGCATTGTTTGATCAAGCGAGCGGCCGAAATCTCAATAAGAAACAGTAAATAAATTATCGGCGAACTGTATTATCTGGAATGAATTGCTCCTTGCAAATTACGCCCTGATCGAATCAGTGGACGAGCGCCTGAACTTGGGCAGTATACAAGGCAATTTGTCGTCTAAAGTCTTGGTCTTGCAATTTTGTAGGCTTGAAGGCCTACAGAGGCAATTTAGCAGTGAAGTGTTAATAAATGTTCCATTGGTCCATTATTTGCAAAAAAGAGATGGTGCGTTGAGTGTTTTCGAATGAGGAATTTACGAGGATATTCGTCAGTCCGACGTGTCTAAAATTTAAAACAATCGGCAAAGCACTAAGATCATGATTTTTATAAACGATTTGAAGAAAAAAAAAACATTTGATAGAACACACAAAGAAAACACATTTAAAATAATCATAACGCATTAATTAAAAAAAAAAGATCAAAATTACTGATGCAAAATAAAAATATAGACATAAACGGGTACATGAGAGAACCTTTTCCATTTATGAAATCGTTTAAAAAGTATCGAAATCTTCCGCCCAAATGATTTGTCAAAAATAAGTTTTAAGGTTCTGTAGGAAATCCGTAAATATTCTTTATGACGTTAGATGGTAGTCGATTATATAAATCCACTTCAAAGCTACATCCACTGCTGTGAGAGAAGACTCTTCTACTAGTATTATATTAAAATTTAAATATAGTACAATTCAGTCAAGTGATTGACCTAATAAATATTTTTTATAACAATTTGGTAGATTCCCAACATCCGGTGAAATGTTTTGAATTGGAATACTTTGAGATATCAACGAGGTTATGGAAACATAATTAAGAAAAGAAAAAATATATTTATACCAATAACAACAAGATACATTTTTCCTCAACTGTTGTTTGACGGCTAGAAATAATGCTGAATGAGACATCTAAAGACGACATCGAACCGGTAAGATAATTTGTATGATACTTGAAAAATATAAAGCTTATATATTATCTATAACATTCTTAAACGTCAAATTTTCAAAAATCAAAGATCTACTCAGATCGACTAATTAAGGGCTTCTGAAACCAAATCCGTTGATGTTCGTTTGTTTGTTTGTTCGAGCTTCACGCAAAAACCAACAGGTAGATTTTGGTCCAATGATTATAGTCTTAAAGGTATTATTCCGACTTAAATACTGCAGCATGTTTCATCAAAATCGGTCCAGTAGAATTAAAAATACAGCTTGATCTCTGTTCTAGTAACCGCCGTTAAGGTACGAGAGCTCGAGTAAAAGTGGTTAAGACTTTTTATATAAATTTACGATTGTGTTGGGATTTCCCATATAGCGGAAAACCGACATTGACGCGGGCGGAGCCGCGGGCAAAAGCTAATAGTGAATATTATAATTAAAACAATCAGGAGGGCTACCGCTAAGTCACTTCAGTTTTCAACGCGAGCTATGATCAACCTGATAAGAATCAATGTTGGTGAATTTATCATTGAAGATTCGTGCAAGGTCGACACGACTCTATCTGAATATAATAAACAGTGTTACACCAAAGAGAAGGTTGTAGGGTCCTTCATCGGGGGAACATCAGCAGGACATCCACAGTAGTCCGAAAGCTTCTCTATCGAGTCGATAAAAGCCGCCGCAAAGTGTTTAGACAGTAGGAGTCTGACACGTTCAGCAGTTCACGTCCAGCAGTGGATTTCCAAGACCTGATGATGATGATGATATTAACATTTTACACGTAGCAAATATAAAAATTAAAATCAAATAAAATAATTATATTAAAATATTATTGTGCTACTAGTTGTGCAGGGGAAATACTCGGCTTGTTTGCCGCACCAACTGGTTTTAAGGAATTTTATACATTAAAAAACCTGGAACAGTGCGTGTGTACGGACTAGGTTCGTGCTGCGTCAGTCGGAATAGTCACTGTACGCGAAACCTGTGCTGCTTGCTGATCGTCTCTGCTCTTATTGTCTGTACGTGAATTTGTTATTATTATAATTTAGTTATTATTTATTACTGTGAACTTTCTTACTCTTTTTGCTGTGATTTCTAATTATTATTCTACGATGTTTTGTGAACTATTTCTTTTGTGTAGTTGTATATATAAACCAACTTTGTGCTACTCGTTTGGACGTGTCTTTTGATTGTCCATTACTATACGGTATTGGTGATCCCGCCGTGATCTGAATACGCAACCTTCTTAAAATAATGTGCCACGCTGATTGTAATCATGTTAATACCCTCGCTGTTATTACACATAAAAAGTGCATTTAAATATAACTTAAAATCATCATCAGCCGATTTGTATGGTATGATATTAAATGTTACACCGGGAACCCTTACGTCTACTTGGGAAGATTTATTAGGCAGTTTCCTCAAAATACCGATATGTCAGACTTTAATACTCGTTTGCATTAAATCTGCAAGCGGTATCAGCTACATGTCATAATAAAGACAAAACGTTTATTTATAAAGACCTGAATTTATCTAGCCATGTATTTGTAGGGACGATGCATTACAGCCACCATAATTTGGCCCCTATAAAGTTTCGAATGAAGTGAAAGTACCTTCAAAATAGAATTGAAAGCGAAAGTGTCACAGTATCAATGTACAGCTTCATAACGGCCTATGTACTGGTTCGTCCATCTCCGGATCTTAAATACACTACTACTCCAATATTAAACCCAACCTCTAGTTCCTTGCTTGATTTACTTTCTATAGAACCTAATGCCCCAACTCAGGATGTGTAAAAAAAAACGCGTTCCACAAAGTTCGGTTTTCGATTTTTACCGCCCGTGGTGACGGTCTCTTGGATGTGATGTGCATTTATTTAATCTATACTATAAAATTGTCATATGTCAAATTTTCAAAAATTAAAGATATTTAAAAACAACCTCTCAGATCGACTAATTATGGTCTTCTGAAACCAAATCAGTCCATGTTTGTTTGTTTGTTTGTTTGTTCGGGCTTCACGGAATAGCCAGGGGGTAGATTTTGGTTAAACTATTACAACCTTAAAGGTACTATTCAGACTTAAATACTGCGGCATGTTTCATTAAAATCTGTTTAGTAGAATTGAAGATACAGCTTGATCCCTGTTTAGTAGCTGCGGTTAAGGGACGAGAAGTCAAGTGACTGTGGTTATTAGGCATTTTATATAAATCTATGATTGTGTCGGGATTTCCTATGTAGCAGAAAACCGACATTCATGTGGGCGGAGCCGTGGGCAAAAGCTCATTAACCTATAAAACGTGTGTACAATCTTATTTATTTTATTAAAATCGAAATAAACTATTCCATAATATTTGCAAACATTCAGTTCGTTCGCCGCATCGATTGCTTTTAAGGAATTCTAAAACCTAGGGCAATGCGCTTGCACGAATTGACTTCGTGCTCCGCCCGGCGGAACTTTGTTATTGCACGCGGAGTCCGTGCTACTTGCTGACCGGGGCACGGTATGAATAATGACCTCAGAAACGGTCATTATTTCTCCATTCGATAGAGTAAATGGTTTCAAAAAAATCTAAAACTTAGTTTTTTCAATCGTGTTATTTTTAGGATATAATTTGTGAATGCTTTCTGATCTATCATTATATTTATTATGTATTAGAATTATTATATTAATTGTGGTATGTTGTTTGAATTGTTTTTTTTTAATAATAATTTATTTTTACGAAATACGCATTCTAGCTGACTGGTTAAGCATGAAATCGCATGTACTGAGTAGACATTTACTAAAAAAATTCGGGGACAAGGGTGAACAAAATTGAAAGTTCCTTTTAAAGTCCGGTTTTTGAAGTGAAAGGCATGACATTTGGTATTCTGATCATGGTTTAAAATAGATACACACTATTAAAAATGCGATCAACAGATTAAGGGAATAAAATAGCAATTTGAAAATGGTAAAAAAACTTCAACATTTCAAGGCATATTACTTACAATATTTTAAGTAGGCTAGCTCTTCACAGCTTAAATAAAAGAATTAAAGAATACAGAAACGAATTAATACAGGTTATATCATATTTTTGTGTTGTTTATAAAACTAAAACCATACATACATACATACACTCACGCCGGTATCCCATAAGGGTAGGCGGAGACCACAGTTTGCCACTTATTACGATCCTGACACACCTCTCTCGCCTCATCCACATCCATACATCTTTTCATGCATTTTCATCCATTAAGGGTGCTACGAACTTGGCCTTTTTGGAACAAGTTCGTAGCACCCTTCCGACACTTCCACTCACATTTCTCACATTCGTTTCGTCAATCGAATCTCATTCATTCTTTCTAAATGGTCAAACTATTAGAGCAGTCCTTTCTCGATCCTTGTCACCACGTCATACTTCAACTTACACCGATCCCTTATCACGCTCTTCCTCAATCGATCACTTAGGATGACTCCACAGATACTGCGCAGGGAACTCATTTCCACCGCATTCACGCGACTTTCGTTCTCCTTTTACCATACCCACGATTCACTGCCGTACATAAGTGTAGGTGCCAATACACCATTGTGAATAGCAAGACGAGCCTTTTGTGAGACTGACTGACTATACATCATAGAGTGCAGGGCACCATTCACTTTATTACCCGCAATCACTCTCCTTTCAATATCACTATCACACCTTCCTTTTCTTGATATCATCATTTACAACAATCATTTACTTGATCTACTCTAACATCATCTATAACAATGTTATATCTTGTAACATATTCCTCTCTTTCGATCACCAATACTTTTGTCTTACTTATAATAATTTTCATTCCTTTCTTCTTGTAAACCTCATTCACTACATTTAACATGTCTTGTAACTCCCGTGCTGATGATGCAAGTAATACTTGATCATCAGCATATAAGAGACATTTGACAAGTAAATCATCCATACTTAGTCTGCACTTCATATCTTCCAAATTCGACAGACAGCTGTAGATATGTATTAAGATAAAATA
>WUAW01000721.1:9915-27958 GCA_017165845.1 Thaumetopoea pityocampa | reverse complement strand
GTCGCTTACCCGTATACTTAAGTCTATTTGCCGGACAGGCTAAAAGACTAAGTACTCCCTGACCTATATCTTCGTATATAAAAGTGCACTATATGACTTGGGTGTAAATTCGTTATGTAAAAAAGAATTGGCAGTGATACCTTGGCTTCCATATTGCGAGTTACCTAACCAAGTCACAACTTGACACTAATATTAGTTGTTTTTTAATTATTAATGTTCGTGATATTTAATTTTATTTAGTAACCTAACTGCCAACATTATTTTTAATGTTAACAAAATTAATTTGTGGCATTCCTAGTAACTAAGTCATAAGACTATCTTGCATTTAACGATTAATAATTAGCTAATTACGCAGCTCCTATTCAACGTTATTGCCAAGTAATTACTTATTCGAATTCCAGGAGTATTACGTTGTCGAAATCGAATTGTGTTTATAATTGGTTCGGACAGGTTTTTTTTTTAATTTTCTACAAGCTTTTTATGCCTTTAGTTACACGATGTGAATTCCTGACTTAATAATAATTTAGAAAATCACCACTAGTAACTATTTGCACGTGGTTATAGAAAGTACGGTTCTATGACTAGTTGCTGCTCACGGGTCTGTGTTGATGTCAAATAATAGTTTATTTCTGGTTTCTGTTTTCCTTCCCGGATTTTAAAAATTCGAGATATTAATTTTTGGTTAAATTTTGACCCCAATTTTGCATTCCATAGAGTGCGAGTTTTCAAAATTCCTTTTTTTGTCTACTTCACTACTAAAGGAATTTAACTTGAAAGTTTTATGTATTTAGCATCTCTGGTTTGGCTTGTGTGTTAACTGACAGTTAATCAGCGACACGATACGGTTTTTAATATAATACATAATAGCTTTTGCCTGCGGCTCCACCCGCGTGAATGTCGGTTTTCCGCTACATGAGAAATCCCGACACAATCATAGGTTTATACAAAAAGACAACGACCACTTTTACTTGACCTCTCGTACCTTAACGACAGCTACTAAAACAAAGATCAAGCTGTATCTTTAATTCTACTGTACCGATTTATGAAACATACCGCAGCATTTAAGTCGGAATAGTACCTTTAAGACTGTAACAGTTTAACTAAAATCTACTCGCTGGTTTTTGCGTGAAGTCCGAACAAACAAACATCGACGGATTCGGCTTCAGAAGCCCTTAATTAGTCGATCTGAGTAGTTTGTTTTTCAATAACTTTGATTTTTGAAAATTTGACATTAACAAATTTATAATAGTATAAAGATTACTCAAAGCTTTTAAATAAAACCGATCTGGAAAGTTCCTAATTTAAAAAGTGATTTGTTATTTTTCTACTTTCTTTCTATTTCAGGTTATTCTAAATTTGTATGAAGTTTTAGATTTAATAAACTAATTATAATAATTGTTATTACATTCTCTCTCTCTCTCTCTCTCTATCTCACTATTTCTATACGTATTAGACAAGATGACTCTTTTATATACAGTAACAATGAATATTTTTACCTGGTACTGGGTTCCGATAACACACAAACTACTTTGTACTTATTGCAGCAGGTACCAATGCTATTGTCTTGTTATATTGTTTATCGAGACCCAAGCCAGGCGCTTAAACATCTATTGTAGTTCTATAATGTCCGGCCTGCTATTTTTGGAAATATTCTTGTCTAAAAAATTTTTCCGGTTTTGCGAAGAAACTTTTTGTTATTAAAATTGTGTGTGAACCATCTCCCAACGTCAACAAGTCCAATTTTGTGAATATTTCGCTGGTTATAAATTCCGTTCTTAGATAAATAACGCTCTATTAACACATCATTAAAAAGAGATATATCGAAAATAATGTATAAAGGAAAACATAAGAGTGTTCAATTGGCGGCTTTATCACTAAATGCGATATCTTCCGAGCAACTTTTCGATGGCGACTGTTTGCTTGACAAGGGTTCACTGATAATGTTATTAGGTCTTTACCTATAAAATTGTTGTTCTATATCAAATAAGAAAAACTTTTTTCATCGAAATATGCACCATTGTTATCGGTACATTTCCGCCATTTTATGGGAAATTCATTGATTAATTTGTTAAAAAATTTCTGGGAGCAAAACTCAATGTATTATTTGACTGCCTCACCTGAATTGAATTTAAAAAGAAGTCTAAATTCGAAAAAATGGAAGTCAGTCAAAGAAAGCCCTGTGAATGACGGAAAGTTTATAGTCGCGGCTTCTAATTTGGAGATCGTTTGTAGGAGGACATTGTGTGCTCGAGCGTTGTCCTGGAGAAGCAGTGTGTTAAAGGTTGATGCTTGCAACTTTTGACAATACATATTTGCAGTAATTAGTCTGATTTCAAAAAGCTCTTGTAAATAACAGTAGCATTGTTCCACTAAACACTCACCAGTATCTTTCGAGTCAACTTTCGCTTGGGGCAAATTTCGGCTCGTTTCTAACCAAGTATAGAGGAACCAGTTTTCATCCCAAGTGATGATACCATTCAGAAGCCCATCAGTATTGTGTCGGTTGAGTAACGCAACGCAGCGTTCGATGAACGTTTGCTGATGGGCATCACTCAATTTTTATTTTATCTATCTTAGGAGCAAGCAATAATCAAAGAATCTTTCACAGGACTGGTAGTTTTGAAGTATTTCCACAAAAATTGTCCTTAAATATATGTATTGAATAAACTTTTAGCTTTACTTTTTATCCGCACAGATAACCCCAAACAAATTTTATTTATATTTTTATATTCACATTACAAAACAGATTTTTTTGTTTTGTAATCTGATTTCTATTAAAAACATACATATGTTTTAAATTTATTAGACTTAAGTACGAATGTATGTTTTTATTTGTGATAAAAATCTAGTTACGTGTTTGTAAATTACAGTAACTTCCTTTTCATATGATGCTTGTATAGGGTCTGTAAGATTACACGTAGGTATGGTGACTAAATTTCGTATATACAGGTATTAATAGTGCATTCTATGATCATCGACTGTGATAGTCCTTGAGTGTTCTATAACAGGAGGTGGCTGTGGAATGCAGTGAATAAGTCGGCACTTGGCTCTAACATTAGCTACCTATTGTTAATGCTGCCCAATAACATTGTTACTTCAAGTATTCTACTACGCCTTGTTACCCTCAAGGAGCTTTTATAAGCTTATTTAAACTAAGTTTTAGCGAATAATATATACTACGCTACAAGTTGTATGTCGCTTTGTTTTCATATGTTAACCACTTCAGTAATTATTCCATTGTGTTATGTGGGTTTTTATAATGAAAATGTTGGTTTGTTAGTTACTTATTTCTAGTTTTATGCATTATTTAGGTAGATTGGAATGAAGAAGCTGATTTCTTCGCTCCGATCTTACAAATTATTCCTTTGTTTGTTCTTTTTCTAGTCATGGCCATTTATGGTGAAATATAAAATGAACAAATTAAACTAGGAAAACCGAATCATGTCATGATTAACAGAAGTGATTGCGTCTAAAATGACGGCTAGGGCTACGTCATCTGTTTCCTCTCCATGCGTACGTAGCGCAGCAGATGACGCAATTGGCTTTTTCAATGTCTTATCTACAGTGAGGTATGTTGTCATTCCCCGAGTGACCGAGGAGCTGCGCGCACGCCGCTCACTACGCGATTTATTTTTGTTTCACTTTGTCTTTTTACTTTTTAGTAGTGTTCGAGGATGAAGTGACGAATTGCGCGCCGTATTGTGCTAGTGTTTTGAACTGTGTGACATTGGAGGAACAGTTTTAATTATAAAACGGACACTTGTGAACCACGGATCATGTTTATGTCAGGGTTCTTGATCATCTCCCCTGATTTATCATTTAGGTACGTTTATAAAAATGCACTCTCAAGGTGGTTTATTATCGTCGGAACCTGTTCACTAATATCTTTTGTACATTTCAATGTGATTGCGAATGGAGAGCGGATTATAACGAGTCGTGAACCTGATCGACCCGTTCGGGCGTCGACGCATTGTTCTCCGATTGACCTAGTACTCATTATTATGAAATAATTAGGGCTTCTCCTTGAGTGTCGTGTGCTCAGTTTTAACCGATATTGTTGTGATTTACTTATTAAAGTCACAATTATAAATGTTTCACTTTACAATGGAATATTTTATTGGCTGCTACTTCGGTCGTTCTAATTTCGTTACCATTACAAGAATTTACGTGTCGCTAATAGATGCTAACATGTTCGCGTATTTGTTGCAGAATGACGCCGCAAGAAGAGCGCGAGAGCTCACGTGGCGCTGAGATCGCTGATGCCTTCGAAGACGATATGTTCGGCCCGCCCCGCACAGAACCTGCCACCAGACCCAAGCTGTCCATGATCTCCGCCCGAATCCGCGCCAACGAGGAACGCAAGCGGGTCATCGAAATCTGCTCACAGAAGCTCGAGAATATCGAGGACCCAGCGCGAGATCTGCGCCGTTCGGTCTGCATAAACAACACGTACTGCCGACTTAGCGAGGAAGCGCGGAGGGAGAAAGAGGCGAGGAGACGCCGAGCGCGGGAGGAGTGCGACGACTCGTGGGTTGGGAAGAAGGCGCGGCGCGACGCCGAGGACGAGTGCCTGGCGCTGTTGGACGCCATCCCGGAGCTGGGCGACGCGAACCTGGGCTGCGCGCAGCTGGCGCGGCAGGACGTGCCGCTGCTGCCGCCCGGCCTGCTCACGGTGCTCGACTCATGACCGCGCCGGCCCGCGCACCTACACCCACTGTGATGCGCGCGCGCCGAATGAGGCGCCGCGCGATGCGAGTCGCTGACCGCGTTACCGCTGAGTCGGGCACGCGCGCGGCCGCCCGGGCCGCGCGCCGCCCGTGACTCCTGTTCACTTACGTTACCCGGAACGGACTGTTTAGCCAATTGTTTGTTGTTTAAGACGAGAACATTGTTAGCGCGTTTTCATTTAGTGAAAGTTGTTCGGGCGCCGCGATCGACGCGCACCAGCCGTCGTCCGGCGATCGGCTCTGCGTCGGGCGACCCGTCGCCGCGCGCGCTGCCGACTCGAGGAGTTCACCGGTTTGTAACGGAGGCATAGTTTATAAGTGATCATTATTATGTTATATTATTATAATGTAAAGTAATAGTTATTAAGAGATAGTGCAAAACTATTGGGAACGGTTGCGAAGACAGATTACTTTTTATAATATTTATATTTTTTTAAAGTATTAACGCAGCATTAGGAATGAGTGAATGATTAGTGGAATATCATGAAATACGCACACATTGTAAACATGAAAGCGTCTCTGTATTTAAGAGACACACTGTTTGAATTCAGCTGTAGGAGACGTGTTCTAATCAAATAGGTATGCGGATTGCAGAATTTTCCTATACTCTCATAACAATGGAAAATGCGAAGGTTATGTGGCGACACATGAAAGTATTTCGGTTTACTCATCAATGCCGTAATACTGTGCTCATGTGGACAAACATTTGTACCAACATTTGCAACTGGCGGCCATTATCGCTCATTCCAACATTTGGCTGCTCGTCGCATTTTAGTATCAGTCTGAAAGTTTGAAACAAATTTTGTTGTACTTTATCGCTTTTAGTTTTATTTAAACGTTTCTGTTTTACTCATTTTAATGTTACCTTATTTTTTATATCATCATATTAAGTTTCGTTACCATTATAATGTTTTAATTTGTATGATATTTGAGGCTATAGTCGGCCATGATGGAGAAATTTTAAGGCGTTACGAAAATTTGTCTTATAGACGCTGCAGTTAATCGGTCGCATGTTTTATGCTAATATTGCTCAATATAACAGCAACGTTTATAAGTCGGGGAATCGTGTACAATAGAAGTATTACTTATCAAAGCTGTTGTGCAATAAGTTTCATTGCGTTGAATCCGCAGATTGTTTAATCAAAACGACTGCTTTTCTTTTGAAATCTTAATTGTCGCAAAATATATCGGCAGTAGTCCGTTTCGCCCCCTCTGAATAGTAAATAGGTATCCGGATGAGCGCGGGAAGGTTGCGCGGGGAGAGGGGCGCGCGTGTGGGTGGCGCGGCCGCTAAGGGATGAGTTCTTGGGGGGCGTGGGCCCCGCCGGGGTTGAGGGGGGTATGAGTCTCTGCACCGTTCCCAGCACTCCTGTGATATTAGCCTAGCCTGTGTGTCGTATTCGTGCTAGTTTCCTCGACCGACTTGTTTGGACATTTGTGCTTGTAAAAAGCTTATTAATAAAGTAATTAATTTTCTTTACCGGCCATTTTGTACGGGATTTTAATGTCGTTACACCGATGTGGCGATCACTATAATGATTTTTTTATAATTTGGTATGACACTATATGTAATGTTGAATAATCATTATTATAATACAAATTTTTTATAGTAAGGCGCTTGTATATCTAGCTGTTGCCCTTATTAGGGGTTGTTAAAAATAAATTGATACAAATCAACGTGGCGACCTACTTCGCTACACAGTACCACCTGTTCTCAGTAGATAGCGCAAAATTGAATAACGACTTTGTCATACCAGTCTGAATCACGGTTTAGAAGTTTAATAGCGACTTATCATATATACAACATCTCGGCGACAACCCGTTCACGATATGTGGTACTTTGTAGCGGAATAGATCGCCATAGTCATAAATTTTGTTCGCAATTGTTAAATATGGTGTGACTATGAATTGATTACAAAACGCACATATTGAAAAAGTAGATATTTTTAACAAATCGGTTTATTGTCAAGCAACATCATTATCATTTTTGAAAATCTAAACGATTGCCTTTATAATCGAATATATTGTATGCAATAAATTAAATATTAAGATTTTTGATAATGATAAAAACTTAGATTATACATAATGAAAACGTCAATGAAGTACCAACCGACTTACCGACCGATATCGTATCGGCTTGTAATAAAGTGTCCGACTCAAATGTGAGTTTATGATCGTTTTGTAAAGACTGTTTGTGTTAAAATCGAACACAATTCCGATCTCAAGATTTTAACATATCCTTTACTTTGGAAGTAACTCACAAATGGGCTGATACTATGAACTCAAGTTATTAATTTATATTCCAAACGTGAAGTAAAATCGTACTTTATGAGATTCTTAGCAAATAATCGAACGGTAAGCCTCTATCTGTGGTCATTCAGTCGTGTTGCAAAATATAAGAAAAAGAGCCTCATTATGCAGCCTCTAGGATTATTGTATCAAACCCGTTTGGCGTCCCACTCACTCGTTTTATGTCTGAGCGGGACACGATATGTTTGTTGAATTGTAATTTGTAATGTACAGTAGATTATTTTATCGATACAAATACTCCATACAAATGGTTTAGTCTGATCTGAGTGAGATTGAGATTTATATTAAAAAAAAAATATAGATTTAATAAAATTTCTTTTTCTATTGCAGAGTGCAGTAATTAATGTCAGTAGTAAAATCCCTTGTTATTCAAACAGAAACCAATGATGAGTCAATGGGCCATTTATTCGAATGATCGAGTCATCGGGTCATCCAGACACAATTGCTTATATATTACGTAATTGAATACGAAATGGAAATACCGGTTATATATATTTTTTCTTTTCTAATATCATGCACCCGCTTCGGAAATTGGTGGAACAAAATCGAATGTACTTTTGATTTGTGTCAACCCAGAGTAGAAACGGAACGTGTGTTCCTTTGTTCGCTCCAAGGCGACTCTGTCTGAAAAAGAATGTAATGATAAGACCATGTTTTGTAAATGTTATCATAATTTTATTATTGTGACTAGCTGCTATTTTATGAATGTTTCCTGTCTTAAGCTAAGAAATCGTCAATAAATACATATTAAATAAAATCTATTTTTTTATTGACCCCCTGATTCATATAAAAGAAAAGCAATAGGATATCTCATCATCAATCCGTGGAAGTTCACTGCTGGACTTGAGCTTCTCAATAAAAAGGTGGGATATGACGTAATTCCACGCTCAGCAGTACTGTTACCAACGTGACACGCCCAGTCTTGGTCTAATCACTGCGTATCAAACTAGGGTCTGTTCTTAACAAGTGACAAAGTAGGGCTTTTCACATCTATTCTATCTCACTAGTACTATTATAAAATTGTTAAATGTCAAATTTTCAAAAATCAAAGATATTTAAAAACAAACTACTCAGATCGACTAATTAAGGGCTTCTGAAACCGAATCCGTCGCTGTTTGTTTGTGTGTTCGGGCTTCACGCAAAAACCAACTGGTAGATTTTGATTAAACTTTCAGTCTTAAAGGTAAGGTAAGGTAGGTATTCCGGCTTTATTAATGCGTCATGTTTCATCAAAATCGGTCCAGTAGAATTAAAGATACAGCTTTATCCATCTTTTAGTAGCCGCCGCATAGGTACGAGAGGTCAAGTAAAAGTAGTTCATTGACTTTTTATATAAATCTATGATTGTGTCGGGATTTCACATGTTGCGGAAAACCGACATTCACGCGGGCGGAGCCGCGGGTAAAAGCTAGTAGTTTAATATAGAATTAGCTAAAATCTGCGGCTTCGCCATGTGATAGTAATGGTAATGATTCATAGCCTAACCCCATTTTTGGATTGTAGGAGTATCTTTCTGCCAGTCTTGCATACAAGGCCACGACTATTTTGGGCAACCACTACTTGGCAGGTGACTTGCAGATTTCAGTATAAATAGAATTGCAGGACAACGTCAGTTGTCCTGATGTACCTCTCAGCTGGTTTTCACAATATCCTCAGGAAGAGATAGGGTAACGTTGTCATAATCCACAGTGCCACATGGCAAAATCTATTTACACTATTATAAAATTGTTAAATGTCAAATTTTCAAAAATCAAAGATATTTAAAAACAAACTATTATCAGATCGACTAATTAAGGGCTTCTGAAATCAAATCCATCGATGTTTGTTTGTTCGGGATTCACGCAAAAACCAGCTGGTAGATTTTAATTAAACTATTGCAGTATTAAAGGTACTATTCCAATTTAAATAANNNTTTCATCAAAATCGGTCCAGTAGAATTGAAGATACAGCTTGGTCCCTGTTTTAGTAGCCGCCGTTAAGGTAGAAGAGGTCAAGTAAAAGTGAATAAATATAGATCTTATAATAATATAAAATAGATAGATCATAGATTTATAAAAAAAGCTGTAGAAACGGCTTTTTATATAAATCTATGACTGTTGGAATTACTCATGTAACGGGAAACCGGGATTCACGCGAGCGGAGCCGCGGGCAAAAGCTAGTATGATTATAAAATAGGATATATTTCATCAAAAATACTTATACGCGACAACTGATTTTCAGATATTAGAATACATATATAAAACTTCTGTAAATCAATCGAGTTATTTTAATCAGTCTACGTAAGTTTGACGTGATTACAAACGGTTTCATGAACCAAATTAATTTCACCAATCGGGTTATAATTTCATTGCTTTTGTTTATTGAATAATCCAAAGAATGGCCGGGTGGTTAATAACTGCTTTATTTTATAAATTGCGTCATCATCATCATGAGCTCATGGAAGATTACCGCTAGACTCGGGATTCCTCCATAAATAGGAGAGAATTGCCATAATCTCGACGCTTTGCTGGCGTCTTGGAAATCGTAGTAGATTTTCGTTTAATAACAGGATAATTCTGCTGCTCATTCTTGTGCATCTTTTAGCTGCTTCTCACAGCATCCGCAGGAAGAGATGAAGTGACGCTATTATTATGTCGGCGTCACGCGGCAGCCATGAATTATATAAATAACATATGTTACGTAGATACATCTCGTACCTACTTTTATGTTGGTATCCATCTTTACGTAACGTTTAAGGGAGCCCAATAAAAATAATATCGAAGCAATGAAGAAGAGCGAGTGCACTACGCTTCGAAGTTAGGTGAGACGGCAGGAAGCCAAAGGTATAGAACCCTGCCATCTACATCCAAAAATAAAATAGGGAAACTTTATTATATTCTAAATAAATAAAAAGAAAGACAGAATAGAACACAGTAGTCTATATTGCACACCAATCTAAAAAAAATTACAAAGATGAAAAAAAAAACAGAAATAGAAAGTGTACGTACATTGGGACGGTCTTATCGCAATACGCGCCCGTTGCAGACAACCTTTAGAATTAACAAACAAACAAAATAAAATATACCTAATAAAATTATGCAAAGTGGATTGGTTTACAAACATAATTATCATAGTTATTACATGTCTGTCGGAAAAGGCTCCGTCTCAGCTGTAACACAAGTTATAAGCTTAGTTCACTGGAAACCTTACAAAAAATTCAATAAATCAATTTAAGTTATTCAATTTACCATCAGTCAAAGATACCCACTGCTCAATTTTATCCCCAGTCCATATTCGTCCCCACTACAGGGGCACGGAACTACCCTAGTCAGAAGGAGTATTAGGTCGTAGTCCACCACGCTGGCCTAGTACAGGTTGGTAGACTAAATGCTCAATATAGGCAAATCAAAACATTTTTATTTCTATAACTTGAATTAATAACAGAATATAGTTTGTGTGTAACAAGTGAGAGCGTTATCTGCATTTGAGAGTGACAGTAGGGTATTGGATAAAACCTCGTCCTAAATTGTAAGGTCTCAGGTTCAGCTCACACCTGGCCACATTACTATAGCCTCTCCATATTTTGGAAAGCACGCGAATAATGATTGATTCTCAAATTCCATATTCCTTGTTCAACATACCTTTCCCCACCCCTTCCTTCTCGTGGGAAACCAATAACCAAATTTTGAACCTTATAAAAATGGTGGCGTCGTTATTCGCCATCCGACACGTTTCGTAGCCCGCAGGGGTGAAAAGTGGGCTACGGATAACCACTGCTCATAGCAATTGGAAAGAAGTGGTCTCTGCCCACCCCAACTCTTGGGTAGTTTAGTGGTTAGTATCTCCGCCTGTGACGCGGGAGACTGGGTTAGATTCCCTGCCGTAGAACTAGGGAAAAGGCGTGATTGTATGTATGCATGGATGACTTCAGATGGCGATTGGTCATTTTAACCCACCCTAACCACCCTAGCTGCCTGCCTCATCTCCGATAAAAACAGCGGACCACTGACACAAAAGTCGGAATAGTTCTAAGTCGAGAGTTAAAGAGAGAGATTTTGTGTCTAACAAAAGAGGCGGGTGTAACAAAATAGTTAAAGGTCGCTCTGACTTAAATTATTTTCTGATAAATTATTTTGATGAAGTGTTTTCGACCTTATTGTGCCTTGAACGTGGGAAGAATTTGCTACAATCTGTACGGTTGATTGAGTGGGGTCTCGAACGGCACAGTAGAAATTCTTGGAATAGATTATTATTGCTGTCCGTTATCAGTTGAGACTCGCGGCAAATATGGAAAGAGATTAAGTGATACAGAGTGAGGTGGGTAGTATAGGTACTCCTTATAGAGAGATAGGAATAATCAACGGTGATGCTAATAAAGACATTGATGTTCGGGATGTCACCGGCTATGTGTCAAAAGGTTCAAAAAATGTTGCGTTTTTGCGTATCGATAGTCGGCATGTTGCGAGATCGCGTTTAAATTTCTTAATTTTAACGTGTCTAAACATAACTGACAGCGCCAAAATTTTAGCTATTTCGTTTTGGCGTTTGACATTAGAAAAATATAGGGAGGGACTAAATTTAATTAAGTTCTGTTACAGCAGAATTAGTACCAGTTCTGACCGCGTGGACTAAATACTATATAGGGATTGTACCTTTACAGGAATAAAAAATGGCTTATGTCACTCTGCGTCATTATTATTTTTCGAAATAAGAATTATCATTGGCCCTAAATGGCCTTGCAACGTTAAGCTCTGGTTTCCTAGGATAGCGGTACCGTCACATAGCGGCCGTAATACAGTGGTGAATGACGTCACTAGAACGTTATCTGTGTAAACAAAATGGCGCGGTTTCCTAGAGAGCGTTAATTGACACCGTAACGTCAAAATGCGGTGCCGCCATTTACATGACGGCCATCTTGTCGGTGTCGGATGGTTCGAGAACGTCTCTCTAGATAGCGGTGAAGTCATTTTTAAAAATATTGTATTGTTTTGACCGGACGACGTACAAAATGAATTCCAACTCCAACTGGAGCAACCAGGACGACGACATTTTAATATATTTGGTACGTAACCATGAAGCTGTTTATAATATTTTTAAAAAAGGTGGCCGTAATGGTTATGGAACTTTCCACATGTCGTCACCGTAAAGACGGCCTTCTTTTGCATCCGTAATGTAGCGTTCGTCATGTGACGGCACCGCTGTCCTAGGAAACCAGAGCTTTACCGGATAATAATGGCGAGAGTGGTGTATTCCGGCCGTTGTATTAGAAGTAAAAAGGTACAAGCCTCAGATGAAGGACTTTGCCAACGGTACTGCACCTAGCAGTGGAATGCAATATGAGATATCTCGCTCGGAATGCCTTCGCGGGATCGATGTCTGTTTCTGTGAACGGTATTTCGGCACGTGCTGAATATGCTGACGCTCTGTTTAAGTAGCGCAAAGATGATGTCGTCGTGCCGGTCGCTCAGAGGGTGTGGGCGGCCGCAGCGCCGGATAAAGCCAGCGCGAGGCCCGTAACAAATGTGAACAAGGGTCCCTTGGACTGAATTGCCTATTAAAATTTAGGATCCAAATAAAACAGAACATTTACAAAAGGCCTTTGGAAATAACACTCGTCAAATCAATATTTCTAAGTAAATCGTTTTGAATAGTCATTGTAGTATGATGATTCAAACGTTGTTGTCCTTAAGGAACACAATGCCCTTAATACACAACACAACACATTTATACACAAACAAAAAGAGTCGTAAACAGTATTAGAGGACTCCCAAGTGTTGTGGTTGTATACCTTACTAACTTTTTCCCGCGGCTCCGCCCGCGTAAATGTCGGTATTCCACTACACGGGAAATCCCGACATAATCATATATTTGTATAAAAAGTGCAAGAACCACTTACTTGACCTCTCGTTCCTTAAAGGCGGCTACTAAAACAGGGATCAAGCTGTATCTTCAATTCTACGGGACCAATTTTGATAAAACATGCCGCAGTATTCAAGTCTGAATAGCACCTTTAAGGTTGTAGCAGTTTAACAAAAATCTACCTGTTGGTTTTTGCGTGAAACCCGAACAAACAAATAAACATCGATGGGTTTGGTTTCAGAAGCCCTTAATTGTCGATCTGAGTAATTTGCTTTTAAATATCTTTGATTTTTGAAAATTTGACATTTAACAATTTTATTATAGTATATAGATAGATAAGATGAGATGAGATGAGATGAGATGAGATGAGATAAGATATAGACACAAAGTATAGCCAATGCTGAGTTTGACAATAGTTACTAGGTATGTGGCTAAGGTCTGTACTTATAATTGTTTCGTTTGCAGTTTTCTGGGGGCACGTGTCTCATAGCAATAACTTACCTTCTGCTACGTGGTTAACACGGCACTGGCTGGCGGCGGTAACTTAGAGCTGTACCTTCCTGTTTTTTTCTTGACTATGTACTTACTACTTATACTTGTTTATTTTTGTTTTATATTCTTGTTTTTGTTTTTTTGTTTTCTTGTGTGTGACACCGGCGTAAAAATAGTATTACTCCACTGAGAACCAGCTATGAGATGTACCAAGATTATGGGCAGCAGCGTTATTATGATGTTCAATCAAAATCTACTGCAGTCTCTAAAACGTCTACCGAGCGTGAAGAATTATGTCAAATCCCTCCTTTTTAAGGAGGAGGCTCATGTCCAACAGTGGACTGATGATGTTGATGATACTGCACGGATGGCGCAGTAGTTGAAACGTCCACTGCGCTGTCGAGCGTTGTGGGTTCGATCCCCACACGGGACAACAACCTTGCGTAATCCACAAATTGTTGTTCTGAGTCTGAGTGTCCTGTGTTCCCGTTATTTGAATGTTTGTAAAGTCCCCGCGACACAGGTATTCATCCTAATGCGGGAGGTGTCTCTTTAAAAGAAAAAAAATATGAATGAATGAATGAATGAATACTTTATTTTTATGTTGATGATAACTCCTTGCATAGGCTACCTCCGTACAGCACGACAGGAGCTTTGAGACTTTTTCATACAACATTTTTCAGCGATTCTTTCTCGGTCATCGGTTAATCGATGATACATTAATTCGTAAATATTAAATAGGATATTACAGTGTAATTAATAATTGAGAAGTCTAATTAAATAGGACTTTCCTGTGCAACAATATCTGTAACAAATATGGCTCATTCTATGAGTCACTCATATTCTGGGTACACAGTGGTTTAACCAATTTTTTTTTGTTATTTATTAGACAGTTTCCAGATTCAAGAAAATTGCTTAGTCATTTTATCGATGACGGGTAGCGAAGTGGCTTATTAGAAGGTAACTGCTGACTTTAAAATTCGAATGTAAAATTATTAGTATATTATATTTTTATTTTAATAATGATTACTAATTAGTAACGAATAGACGAACAGCTATCACGTTCACCGTCAGATTGCCTTTTGCCTATTGCCTTTTAATAGTTTATACTAGCTTTTGCCCGCGGCTCCGCCCACGTGAATGTCGGTTTTCCACTGCATGGGAAATCTCGAAATAATCATCGATTTATATAAAAAGTCTAAGAACCACTTATACTTGTCCTTTCGTACCTTAACAGTGGCTACTAAAACAAGGATCAAGCTGTACCTTCAATTCTACTGCATCGATTTTGATGAAATATGCAGCAGTATTTCAGTCGGAATAGTTCCTTTAAAACTAATAGTTTGTCCAAAATCTACCCGCTGATTTTTGCGGGAACCTCGAACAAACAAACATCGACAGATTTCGTTTTAGAAGCCTTTAATTGGTTGATCTGAGTAGTTTTTTTTAAAAATAACTTTGATTTACAAAATTTGACATTTAATAATTTCATAATAGTAATAAATGCATTTGAATTATCGAAATGGTTTGTTGTTGGGATGAATTCTTCATACTATTATAGTCGTGCGTAGGACGGCCACCTACGAGATGGACCGACGACCTGGTGAGGATCGCTGGGTCTGGGACCGGTCGTGCTGGAATTCGATTGGAGAGGCCTATGCTCAGCAGTGGACAGCTACGGGCTGAAATGATGATGATGATGATTATAGTCGCGCATTGTTTCTGTCGGATGCTTGCGCATCATGTACATATATATCTATAATCAACATTAATTGTAAATAATATTCAAGCTAATGCTTGAATACTGTTCACAATGATAGAAACTTCGCCGCCATTTATATTGAATTGTCTCCAAAACTCTCCCAAGAAATAATAAAATGCCCATGAGGGCCAAGAGCCACTGGATGTTTCGAGAATCTTCGAATCGTCTAGTGCAGTCATCTGGTAACCAGAACGCTCTCATGTGCTTTGGTCAAGAAATTAATATTGCCATCCGATATAGAAGTGCTGTTTTAGCATTTTGGGCACCTTGCCATCCGAAAGTGGTGTGGATTAAATACTATAGGTCAGTGATTCTTAACCTTCTTTTGTCGCGGCACACTTTTAAACGATTTCAAAATTTGGCGGCACACAAAGAAAAAGTTAATTTTAAAAGTTGAATGTAAAATAAAATAATAATTGATGTTTTTTGATAATTTCATTTACATTTGGTCGTCAAAATGACAATGCTACTAAAGCATATTATTATTATAATTTTTACTATATATGTATATATATATTTCTAAAATCTGACGGCACACTAAGAATTTGGCGGCACACAAAAGTGCCGCGGCATAATGGTTGAGAATCACTGCTCTAGGTAATTAGGGGGGTAGGAATGTTTTGTTAATGTTAACACGTTAAGCGCCTCGTCAGCCAGCGGCGGCTGACACTGAACTTTCCTTTTAGGCTGCGTCAGCCAGCGGTGGCTGACAGCGTTAAATATGATATAAAACTAAAAAATTAGATTGTTTTACGTAATTACTGAAAATTTATTTAAAATTTACTTAATTGTTATTTATTACAGGATTTTTTTTCTTTAAAAAGACACCTCCCGCATTAGGATTAATTCTTGTGTCGCGGGGACTTTACAAACATTCAAATAACGGGAACACAGGACACCCAGACTCAGAACAACAATTTGTGGATTACACAAAGTTGTTGTCCCGTGTAGGGACCGAACCCACAACACTTGACAGCGCAGTGGACGCTTAAACCACTGCGCCATTCGTGCATTATTATCATCAAGGAATTTTAATGGATTTTATTGAAACACGGTAAACGTAAATACCGATGTCTTTCACGGGTATCACGAAATATGGCAAATCGTTTCATTTTGCTTGCCATTGATCTACAATTCTGCATATAACAGAACTTAACTAAATTTACTCTCTCCCTATCTTTTTGAGAGACAAAATTTAGTTAAGTTCTGTTACTAAATGAATTAGCACTAATTTTGTGTCGCATTTACATAGTTGTATCGAATAAATTTCAGTCTATTAGTAGTATTCTTTGCATTCATCATCGTCATTCCCAGTTCTTATCCATCCCCACTACAAGGGCACAAACCTCCCCTGATCAGGAGGGGGATTAGGACATAGTCCACCACGCTGGCCTACGATCTTTTCCTTCTCCGTTAAGTACATTGGTATCTACAATGTAGACCGCACATGAATTACAAGTAATACTCAGTGGTATGGGACTGGGATCGAACCCACTACTCCTCGATCGTAAGCCGTGTCTAAAACCACTACACCACCACTGCACTCCGCAACACCAGCATTTCTAAGCGGTGAATTATAACCGGTGATAAACTAACAAACAAATATCATATTACGGTTAAAACTATTAGGGAAAACTTTATTCGGTAAATAATTCATTATGTAACGAAATTGAATAATTGGAGTATGATCGTCATAATTTACATTACTCACGCAGAATGTATAATAATTGGAGCACGATCGTCATAATGACGCTGTTTGTGTAGCGGGATGAATAATCAACGGTGATGTTGATTCAAGCAAGCAAGCAAGAGTGGCAGTATCGGGATGGCGAAGATCTTCCGACTAGACCGGTGTTGTCTAACGGGGCTCGCCACTGTTGTCCCTACAGAAGACGTCGGCACGTAATATATCGCTCATCCAATAGAACAATGACGTAATTACATTTTTGCAATTTATCAGAAGAAGCGTTTCAGTTTAAAATTGGATTATACCCATTTTGTAAATCATATCAATTATCATGATTTTTCATAATTTATTTATAGATAAATAATTATATATTAATAATTTGAGCATTCTCGAAAAAAATCCATATTAAACAACAAATTATCCAAATTAAATAAAATAAATTTTTAACTTTTTTGCAATTACGTCATTATTCTATTGGATGAGCGATATACTCAACTATCAACTATATAATCGTTATCAAATGTCTTCACCGTGATTCAGCTTTCCATAACAATATCGACATTCAGAGTTGCGCCATCTGTTGTGAATGTGTGGTACTATATGTATGTATCGAATGTGGTACTATACGTATGTATCGAAGTAAGTAGTAAGTGTAAGTAGTATATAAAAAAGCTATAACCACTTTTATTTGACCTCTCGTACCTAAGCGGCGACTACTAAAACAGGGATCATACTGTATCATCAACTCTACTGGACCGATTTTGTTGAAACATGCCGCATTAATTAAGCCGGAATAGTACCTTTAAGACTGTGATAGTTTAATCAAAATCTACCCGTTGGTTTTTGTGTGAAGCCCGAACAAACAAACAAACAAACATCGATGGATTTGGCTTCAGAAGCTCTTTATTAGTCTATCTGAATAGTTTGTTTTTAAATATCGTTGATTTTTGAAAATTTGACATTTAACAATTTTATAATAGTATAGACAGATAGGCGTATTTTAAAAGACCACAATTTGACACTTCATCGAAATAACTTCGAAAAGGCGGCCGCACAAAATTATATATTTTTTTCTTTCAAATTTGAACGGCAGGATTGGACAACATTTTTCAGCTATTAAAAATATATACATACATACATACGCTCACGCCTTTTTCCCTGGCTCTCCGGCGGGGAATCGAACCCCGGTCTCCCGCCTAACAGGCGGGGATACTGACTACTATACTA